>BGZK01001427.1:0-154563 GCA_005406025.1 Eumeta japonica
GCTTATTGGAGGTATAGACGCGAAATTTTATTTTATACGTATCTTTAGGTTACTTTAAAATAAAAGTAAAAAATCGGCTAAGTGCGAGTTGGACTCGCGCACCGAGGGTTCCGTACAAACCTGTAGGTATATAAATAAAAATTCACCCATCACAACAATCCAATCATAGTTATGGTATTTTTATTGCAAAATGAAATCCATAACATTACAATGTGGAAAGCTGGAGGAGTGTAAATTTAAAACACAGGTTTATTTATCGTTACAGTAATCCTTTATTTTATAAGAAGTATAATAATGTCATTGAATAGAATTGTAAGTATAACACTCTATACAGTTAGGGCGTATTTAGGTCATACAGCTATTCACCAAAATATCCGGATTGAATGACGATAAGTCCGTCTGTCTTGACAGACACACAGACAGACAGACGGACAACAAAGTGATCCTATAAGGGTTCCGTTTTTTACTTTTGAGGTACGGAACCCTAAAAACCAGATAATATAAGTTGAGACTATACCAATGTTAATATATTATAAGTCAGGTTGGAACTTAAACTTTATGGCTCGTATAACAGCTTATCATTTTGACTTCATGAAATCGTATTGACGATTGGACTATAGTCCCCTGTTTTCGACGGTCTATCAATATACGGAGTGCTTAGATTCACTATTGACTGTGTGCGCAACACTAGCGCCGCCCAGCGCTCCCAGCTTTGTGGGCGCTGTCAGTTTGTTATTGTGATGAATTGGGTAATTCAAAGTAGAGATTCAACTGTATTGGAATTGCTTTGAATGATTGCTTTAAGTTAATCCACTGGTATAAATGTTTTCTTACGGTGTATAAATGGGGATAAGTTAAATTACTTTGAAACCTCTTTCCTGAAATATATGGTTTTTAGAGAAAATGAGGATAATTACAAAGACCAGCGTTGAGAAAAATGTTATAATGTAAATTTTAAGTTCGGACCTAACCAAAAAAAAACTGCTGGCATCTGTCGAAGTGTACTTTTAGAAAGGAATATTATGCTTTTGGTTACTTATCACTGATGGCGAATCGCAACAAAAAATAAAAATGCAAACCATAAAGGTGAACCTAAAATTTGACAGATAATGTCTGGTCAATTTATCAAATATCGAGGATTGAGACGGCGCATGGTGTTTATTTTTTATTTTTTTTTGCCACCCACTGTCAGTGCAAGAAATTGCATTTTTTGTTTTGGCATGAATCAATATTAAGAGCCCAAACACTAATAATTTTATTTTTTACGTAAAACTACTTCGAAAGCCACTCATATCATATTGCACGTTCGTGCAGGTAAAGCCGAGTAAGAGTTTAGTTTAAAATAGAATTCATTTAGAATAGTATACAGGCAGATGTAATACATGAACGTGGGTATAAAAATGTAAATATAAATTGAAAATCGATTTCGTCGAAACATTCGAGTTAGAGCGACATCGTGTCGCGCCGATACCGCACGACATCGCGCCTATGTCTCACCGATGTCGCGGCGATGTCGCGTCGCCGGCCGGGTCGCGAATAAATCACGCAGTCGTCGTTCGCCTAACAGAAACAGTGGCGCAATGAATCACCCGAGATCGATATACTATGAGGATAAGCACTCGGCCCCGTTGTTTCCGATATTGTTTGTTTGCGGTTGTATATTGTTTTCGGGATGTGGTTACATTAATCTAATCCTTTCCCGGTTTGTTGGAAAGATTCGGTCGTCGATTCCGACAAAGGAAATAGACGATCAAGGAAAAATTGTTTCTTGTGGCGAATCGAATCGTTAATTAGCCAGGTACGGCTCTTCCTTCTTTTCGGCTACTCGACGTTCGCTATTTGCCGTGAACTATACTTTTCCTTCGTAATTTTCGCGATGGGCAGCCTTGGGCCACCCGTAACCGATGCCGTCTTCACTGGATCGTCTAGTTGGGCTTCCCTGTGCATTTTTTCTACATTATTTTTTAAGGCATGCAACATACGCCAATTAAGTATTTGAACACGTTTGCAGCTCATGCAGTAAAATAAATTTAATAAAATTATCTGCTACGATTATACAGGCAGACAAAAAAAGGGCCTTAATAATATTCTTATTTAAAAAATTAATGAACTTTAGTCGAATTTCAATAATTGGGATTCCTAAAACACATGATTCCAAAGTTGGTTTCTGCCATCCAAGCACCACAAACTGAAAGAAAACTATTGTGAAGGGTTGTGCTTCAGCACAGGAACAAAAAAAAAACACCAAACAATAATAACAACATAAAGTTATCGAAATTGCATTTTCTTGCACCCAAAATATACACTTCTAGCTAAACATTTTATCAGATTTTTTAAGTCCTACCCAGATTTCATTCAAAATAAAATCCACAAAAAAAAAACTTTCATTTATTAATTTTGTATATTAGAAGTTCCACTTATTTTTTTTTTTGTAATGCTCTTATGAAATTTGTAAGGCGGTTCACATAAGACACGTTCTTGTATAATTTTATCACATAAGAAGAGGCACAAACATGACGAAACTATAAGATTTCTATATTTGCCTTGACTACGGAACCCGAAGCACTACTTTGTAGTTAGACACTTGTCCGCAGCATACAATCCACTGCTTACATCTGAACCTGTTCTTCCACTACGAACGTCGATCCGAGAAATTGAATTTTCTTTTGAAGTGATTGACAAATATCGAACACCTAAGCAAGTGATACGAATTATAGTTGTGTATTCTTCTAGTTACCTAAAGTGATATAAAGAGAATATAGTCGGTGTTAATTATTTATTACATATATTATATGTAACCTATTAATTAATAATTAATATATGTTATATATATAAAATAAATAATAAATCTGTGAGTATTAACTAATATATCTATCAGTTGGCTGTGTGCGATATATATTGATTCACCAGCTACACTGTCGTTCGACTCATATGGTGCCTAAAGGTGATATCAATATGATGTGATGGTGATATCAATAGATTATTGAGGGTCCATGTTAGACGCGCTTATATCTATTCCTGAAGATGTACTGAATCGGCACGAAACATACATAGATATTTGTCAGTATTGAACAACGCGGATTAGACCACTGTAATGAATATCACTTGCTTGTCTGTTGGATATCTATGTCGAGGTAGCATATTTAAGGTTATAGGTTTTATAGTTAGGTACAGAGTTTTCCTCCGACTTCACTGTATGAAAATACAACTGGGAAAAAAAATTTCTTAACAAAAAGAATTATAAAAAGACAAAATATTGAAAATCTATGTTCTTTCTGGTTAATGATTAATTGCATTAAATTTACTGTAAGAAATAATTAATATCTTTAAAGCGTGTACATCTGTAGGTATATAGATAAGCAAAAAGTTAAATTTGTTTTTTTTTCCATCTATAAATATAACACAGCAACATGCAAATAATACAACTCTAGAAGTTTTTTTTGGTAATAGCATAGACAATTTTTGAATAAAAACAACTCTAACAAATGTAGAACATGTAGGCCGTGAATCGAATACGAAAACTCATTTTTCGTTATATCGCTACGCAACCCCAAAAAATGTCACAATCGTATTCCATTCCAGCACTCGGTTATGCATAAAGCATTCCTTTCCCCACAAAGATGGGATCTTAACGCCATTAATCATAGAAAGGGTGTCCGATTAACAATTGAAACGGCCCTCACGGCCGCAGGACGTGGGGAGGTGATACCTACGCATGAAAGGAGATGGGGGTTGGATGTAATCCGCGCCGCTGGGTCCGAACGAGCCGACCTTACTCCGGTATGTTGATTCATCTGGACACACGAGGATCTCAGCTCCTCGAAGCAGAGAACAGGTAGCCTCATATGTACATCGTAACGAACACACGACGGATCTTGATGGCAGGATCGTGGCGAAAGTGTTTTGGAAAGAGTTCGTAAATGTTCGCCGAGTGCTATAACACCCTAACCTTAGAAAGTGAGAGTAGTAGTATAGCTTGCATAAGGGTTTTCGCCGTCTAATAGGATCGCCCTTTTTTAGAGGTAACCACATGAGTACAAGAAAAGCTTATTACACGAGAAAGCTCGTTTCGAAGTTACAGAGTGCTCAATTGGTTATTAACATAAAGTTTCACTCAAGTGCATGCTTTAGGAGCTTAGGAAATAATTCATTATTTACGAACACCATTTTTCTTTATTATTTACCATATTTTTATAATTGTTTACGTATTATGTCTGAGTTTTGCTGTATAAATTTCATATTGTCCATAAATGTTTAAATAAAAATTAACTTAGAATCTTAAACTGTTACTTCTTGTACCGCAAAGGATCTGTCCGATCTCAATATATCTCGAAAATCGGTTTTGGACACGCACGCACGATACTTACTGAAAATGGAAAAAAACGTATCCCTTAGCTTAGAACCAATCGCCTACCTTTTAGAGCTTAAAAATTAATGATGAGTTATAAATTTCCAACGAACCCTTTAAACATATCTTAAAATCCAAACATTAAAACATGAAAAATAGATGTATCACGCAGAGCTTTTTATATTCATTCTGCAGGCATGTTTAAAAAATTAGAGTGACAAAAATTATGAAATCTAAAATGCTGTCAATTTCGATGTACCGTAACGAGGGGGTGTATTGTACCACCTATTAATTTACGATATCATTTCATCTGATGATAGGCAATCTATTGAGTTTTAATGAAGTCGTAATCAACGTGAAACGCAGTTAGAAAATAAGCATCTGTAATCTTTAAAAATCAACTAATAGTTTTCTTCGATCATTTATCCATCGTCGTAGCTTTTAATCACTTTAATCAAATTGTGCGATACGAGAGTAACGAGATAAATGTAGTGACGTAAAAGACTTAGGTCAAACGAATTCGCTCGCACTGCGCTTAAGGTCCGTAAGAACAAACTTCATTTAAGTTATGCGCCATCACAAGAAGTAACGTCAAAGCGAAATATATATAATTCTCAACACCGGAACAGTATGATTCTTTTGCTCTTTCCGCTCTCGAGATGGAACGCGCACTTAAGTGTGCTTTACCAATACTATATTTAGGGATAAACATAAGCTGTCGATTAACAGATGCTGTTGTTGCATCGGTGACAAATAGGAGCCCTTAAACTGCGCTGAGTCAACGGAGTGTATTTAAGGTTCAAGCCTTTCAATTTTAAATAAAACAGTGTTAGACCGTGTACGTCTATAGGTCTGCTGATTCAAATACGACACGACAACTGCAATATTAACTCGTACATTTTGTTATAATAAGGCTTTCAATAACGGTGGGACAGTCAAGTATTGTATTATCTTTTTTAGTACAACATGTTAAAAAAGTGATATCGATGTGTAGAACTATTTTTTTTATTTGAAACATTTTAGTATAATTGCAAACTGCTCGAAAGTTTTGAAGCTGTACAAAAATATGTCAGATACCGCAACCGTTCGAGCGTGAATACTACTCGAGCTTGACCTATTTATTCTTTAACGCTCTAAAGCACTCACGAAGTCAACAGCCTCGCCGCTCCTCAAAGCTCTCCAGTCCCTCACTACAATGAATAATGCACCGTTAACTGCACATTAACGCTAAATGGAAATTAATGTCCGCGAAAAACTGGCGGGTGCGCTATAAAAGTGAAAATGTCCGCTGATTGCGGTATTCCAGGAGGTCCGTCTGTACATTACGCGATGTCGTAACGTCTAATGGACGTCGCGGGCATCGGAGAGGTGCTGAATAATATTACGGGGCTCTTTACACTCCACGACACGACCCCACCGACGCTACATGGACATCGGTTTGTAAAGTCTAATGTATATCTGCCTGCCCACCACAAAGTTAGTACGAGGGCGGTTTGATAAGTCCGTGACTTTTTGAATAAAACATTTTTTTTTGCGGCAAATAAACATTTTATTTTTCTACTTAATCACCTTTTAGCTCGATACATTTAGTCTAGCGTTTCTCTAATTTTTTTATTCCCTCCAAATAATAGGTTTTCTCAAGGCTCTCAAAATACGCGTTTGTTTCGGTAATGACTTCTTTATTAGACTCAAATCTCTTACCACCCAGCCATTTCTTTAGGTTTGGAAACAGATAATAGTCGCAGGGGCTAAATCTGGAGAATATGCTGGATGGGGTAGCAGTTCGTATCTCAATTCGTGGATTTTGGCCATCGTGACTAAACAAGTGTGCACACGTGCATTGTCTTGATGGAACAACACTTTCTTCTTCGCCAAATGCGGCCGTTTTGCTTCAAGTCAACGTCGAATCTGTCCAAAAGCTTTGAATAATATTCGCCGGTGATTGTTTTACCTTTCTCGAGGTAATCAATGTGAATGATACCGCGTGCATCCTCAAAAACTGTGGCCATGACCTTTTTGGCTGAGAGACTCTGTTTGGCCTTCTTTGGTCCACATTCACCCCGAGAAACCCACTGTTTCGATTGTTCCTTGGTGTCTGGCGTGTTGTGATGGATCCATGTTTCGTCCACAGTAACAAAACGGCGCAAAAATTCGTCCGGATTACGGCTGAACATCGCTAGACACTCTTTTGAAGTTGTCACACGATTGCGCTTATGGTCGAGTGTGAGCAATCGCGGCACCCATCTCGCGGAGAGTTTTCTCATGTCCAAATATTCGTGTAAAATATGATGTACCCGTTCAGTTGAGATACCTACAGCATGAACCAACTTACGCACTTTCATTCTCCGATCATCCAATATCATTTCATGGATTTTATCGACGATTTCCGGCGTGATCACTTCTTTTGGGCGACCTGAAAGTTCGACGTCACTAGTGCTGGTACGACCACAACGGAAGCTTTTCCTTAGTTTCAGTGATGGTTTTTTTACGTAAAAAGTAATGCTTAATCAGCACACGAAATTCACTTTTTTCCATTTTCGTAAAAATTCACGAGGTTGTCTGCTTTGAATGGCTATGAAACACCAACTGCATGACGTAGCTTGCTCAAAATTTGAAAGTTGCCCACTAATAGACTACAGTTGACGGCAGCACTGTTGCATTTGAAGTAACTGCGCGGGAAATTCAAAAAGTCACTGACTTATCAAACCGCCCGGGTATTAGTGACGTCTGTAATACATTGCACCAATTTCAATTTAATAAAAAAAATTGTTAACAAAAGCGTAATGAGTTGCTAACCCACACAGGTGAAAAAAATAAAGTAAATATAATTATCATCGTTGTAAAATTTTGTTATCGAAAATGTTTGCTCGATCGAATAGTAAATCCGGAACCTACTTTAGGTGCACATTATTCTCTGTGTTAACAAAACGTGCATCGCAAGTCAATCGCTTTTTTATATGTCATCTATTGGTGTCGTTTTTGGTCAAGAATTAACTCCATATTAATAGTCAATTTTTAATGTGTCAGATATTTCTTTGTTATAACACTCTTTAACTTTAAAATTATTTTAGGCTAAAAGCGTAATTCCGAAATTACGATTTAGGTTTTTGTGATAAAACGAAAACCCTTTCAATTTTATGTCTATCATGCATAATAATCCATCTATTTTGTATTGTGTCCTTTTATGTGTATAGTACTTAAGCAACCA
Source organism: Eumeta japonica (assembly GCA_005406025.1). Taxonomy (NCBI): domain Eukaryota; kingdom Metazoa; phylum Arthropoda; class Insecta; order Lepidoptera; family Psychidae; genus Eumeta; species Eumeta japonica. The sequence continues at coordinate 7,557 of BGZK01001427.1, forward strand.
AGTTTGCCCGGCTTTTATGGAGTTTGCCGTGGAAATATTAACAAATTTCTTTAAGGTAAACCGCATTTGTTTATTTTCAGCAATACACAATTGCAAAAATTACCTTTTTATTTTATTTATGTAATGCCATTTGCTATTGAGAACCAAAACTATAGCAAAAATGCAATTACCTCATAATCTTACGAGACGGTGCTATAAAGCAACGCCTAGAAAATATTTATTTTATTTATAAGTTTTCTTAGACAAACTTGAAATGCAGGTTTTTATACAAATAAAATTTTGAACGTAATATTTTGAGCCGTTTGCGAGATCGTCGTGGCATATATCTACGTAGCCGAAGCGTTTGAATAAATTGTCTAAGCAAAATACACCTTCGAATGTATTGTCTCAAATTAATTTAAATTTCTTTAACGTGTTACCGTTCCAGAATCTATCTTTTTATGCATCAATGAATATGAAATTGAGTCATCACCAGTAGTAAATTAAATTGAATTTAATATCTTTCTGTGGTAGGTATAAGGAAATTTATATTTAATATTAGCAGCTGCCAGAAAACTTTGGGTCTCATGGACTCTGAAGTGCGCCTAGTCTGTTATTAATAACAATTACGGAGGCTTAAACCCATATAATTTATAACCTCATTCATTATAAAATGTCGTTAACAGTTTGACCTCGTATCGTTAGGTGTAAAATTACCTCAAAAGTCATTCGACCTTAGTGACAGTTACATAAAAAGCTTTTCAATCTTTAGTAATGATATTTATATCCAACTTGCCTCTGGCACGTTTGTTTTCAAAGAAATATAATTTTATACTAATGCAAAGCATTACTGTTAATTAAAAGTGAAGTTTAATCAAAACAATTTTAATTTTATGTTTCTATTTTTATTGTCTATAAATAAAAAAATATGTGTCCACAAACTAATAACGCTGTCGTTTTAAGATAATATAATTTTCTATAGCTTCAATTTTAGCAAGTACCTACAGAGAGAGGTATTAATAACAAATCTTGAGCCAAGTGTACTTCTCAGTGTTATTAGAGTTCACAAAAATAGCTTTTCAATTATGAACCTACCTTTGACACTTTATTTATTTGTAAGTTCATTGCTATCGCTCAGAAGGGTAGGCAAAAACTACAGATCTCCACATGGTACGATACATTACTACATACATTGATCAATCGCTTCATGTTACCTTTTTTTGTACTTAATAAATAAATTGTTTACTTATTTACATAACAGCACTCTCATGTATGAGCTGAAATGGACCTTGATTTTACTGTAAGGGGGGTGCCCTTAGTGCCGCACAGAGTATCGGCATCATTGGTCGACATATAGAAAAGCGTTCAGTTTCACGATAAACTAGACAATTCAGTAAAACTAGATTCTAAAGACCTGGAGGTGTTCAACAGCGCTCGACAATAGTTCAAGTCCTATCATAGCCTTCTACTTTATGAGGTGCAGGTTCGCCCTCGCCTAGAGTGCTGTGCTCACCTCCGGGACTGAGGCATCTCATTATCAGCTACTGCCTCTAGACCGCATCCATCCTGTCAAACGGCCGGCGACCCCGTAGTATCCAGCCAATGGTACAGCAAATGGGGAGACACATCTAGTGCGACCTAAGAATTCTTTCGTGCCGAACCAATTTTTATTTTAGGGGGTAAGAACTACCCCTTATTCTAAAAAATATATATAAAAAAGATAAAAATAGATGATAATGTATAGAGTAAATGTATTTCTATTTTGTAAATTATAATTTACATGACATTTTTAGTGTTCCTTAAAACTCACCTTTAATAATGAAATTGTAAAAAAATGATTTTTTTTCATCGTAATATTTTTAAATGAGGCGTGTATGTATTCAAAGATCATTTTAATAGTTCACGGGATAATTTATGTATATATTATCCCGTAAATATAAATTATATAAACAAATCTCATTGTATAAGATATTTATTTACACATGTATAAATATATTTTAATTTCATTATATTTTATAGTATATTATATAATGAGGTTTTTGAGAAAAAAACAAATTTTTATCAAACAGAAATGATTTAGTAATAGATGTAGAATAACTTTTTACAGTATAATTTAACGCATTATTTAAACCTCTAAAAACCACCCCTAACGACATAAAAATAATGTTTAATTAATGTTCATTATATTACCATAATTCTTCAAAATTCATATTCATAAAAAAAACAATCATAGATTTAAAATCGATAAGAATATTTATCAGCAGATTAACAAGGATAATAAAAATATTCTATTTTCACACACACAGACCTGCGTGTACACATTACGCCTGTATAATAACACATTCAAACAGGAATGATAACGATGCTCCGAAAATCGTACCGGAAACATACGCTTGGTTTTTCAACGAGAACTTCCTTAATTTTAAAGCTATTCAATCGACCCAAAAAACATTTTAAACAAAATTTCAACACCTACAAGCACTGCAATATTTAATATTTTTTAAATTGTCATTTTTTGGATTTTTGAGGTCTCTAGAAAAATGTTTCCTTCTCTCGCAACTTTAAAATTATAGCAGCTATATTTTTATTTGGAAAAAAAATAGGAAACGATGTATTCTGTGAAAAACATTTTTTTTAACTCTTAAATATTTTTCCATCCTTTTTATTTTTCTAGTAATTTCTAAAATATGTGATTGTTCTTGAAATTCGATTTTTTTTATTAAAAACGTTAAATTTCAGAAAATAAGTATTCCAAACCGCTTAATCTGTCAGGACACATTGTCAACACACAAATAATATGAATTATTGAATGTATTTAATTAATTTTACGATTGTCAAAAAATTCATCAGTTTTAATGCTGATTATTTTTCAGAAAAAATGAATGAATTATTATATTTTTAATATAGCTTCATTAATTTTTGCACTAATAAATTAAAATCAAGTTGATTGAAAAGTTTTTTCAAATATTTCTAAAATGTTAGGTAAAATTTTCTTAAAACCTTAAAATTGCACATTTATAAATAAAAAAACTGTATTTTTTCTTTTTTTATAAGCTTTCTTTTCTTTCTAACATGTTTTGTTGTAGAATGGTACTTTTCCCACTTATTCCAGGAAAAATGTTGAAAAACAAAAAAAAAATTTTTTAATGAACAAAAACCATTTTCTATCGCGAATACCTCAAAAAACTTTTATATTAAAAATATACGTAATAAAAATTTACTTAGAATTTACCCCTCTGTCGAGTGCCAAAGATATTTTAAATATTATATTTTCCACCCCCCGTGAACCACCCCTAGTGACTTTCCCCGAGTTGCGATTGTGCATGGATAGCTATGACCATTCGCTTTCTAATGGCCAACATGCTCGTTTACCCTTAAGAATCATTATAAAGAAAGATACATAAAACATACATCCAAAATTATTTTGTTTGAATATGTACAATTTTGTTAAATAGTATTTGAGATAATAAATTCTTAAATCATGCATTACTATAACTTCCCTCTTCGGCAAGCAGGGAACATTTATTGTGAAGGGTTGATATAGCTATATTTTCGGAAAAAAATATTTAGTAAATTAACTACAATGCGGTAATTGGAATAAATTTTTATTAAGGATCAAAACATAGAATTAGAAAAAATAATTTATTAAGTTACAGCAATTCCAATTTTTTTTTTCCAGTTATATATGGATGTACGCAGACAGCGTCACGTTTAGTTTATTAGTTTTTCTTTTGAATATTTAAACAACCGAGAATTTTTTTGTCCAGGCTACAAGATGTCGCTGGCGGTCTGCCGGGACCGTCTCACCGGGTCTGACGCTGCAGAACAGCTTTGCGACGCGTCCAGTAGACCACAAGCTTCGGTGGTTCGATGCAATACTCATCCCTGTCCTTTCAAGTGAGTGCAAAAAGTTCAATACATGCATTTGAATATTTTTGAACTGTTTATTGTTTATAACATACTTATGCGACTTATTTTAATGTGAGCTAACTTGTCGACGCATTCTGATTATCAACCCTACTCAACCTTCTATTGAGATTGCAAAAGTTGCTTACACATTTCTTGATTAGCGTGTAGGAATCGTACATGTATTCACTACTATTGGATTTTGAAGATCACGAAAATGGTTAAATTCAAAATGTGTAGTGCAGTTTGCGTACAAAATAAATTAATCAATAAAATATATTCTTTATGCATAAAAGAGTTATATTTACTGACTTATATATCAACGTACGTCCCAAACTACAGAGTTTAGTGACTTGAAATTTCTTAGAGATTGTTGTATACCATGATTTTTTATTGATTGTACTACGAAAGGATTTTTTTAAATTCATTCCCTAAAAGGGTGAAAAGGGTGACATAAAGCTTTATGAAAAAATTCTACAGTTGAAGCCACAAATTTCAAATTTGTTATTTTAGTTACTTACAGAAAAAACAAAAGTAATAACATGTACCTTTTTTATATAAACTGATCCTGAGGGGGTAAAATAAGGGGCGAAGAATTTTATGGAAGATCGAAACCGCTGAAGCTATTGCTTTCGAAATTTATATTTCACTTAATCATTACTAATAAAAAACTATAGCATACATTGTTTTGTTTTTGGAAAATCCTGAAAAGGGTGAAATAAGGGCAGAAATTCTCATATGGAAAAACAAAGCCGTTGTAGCCATTGACCCCAAAATTCATATTTTGGCTACTACAAATGAAAAATAATCACGTGTATCATGTTTGTAAAAGTAGCTCTAAGGAGATAATATAAAAAAATATAGTTTACAAAAACTAAAAAACATGCTTTTAAAGCACATCAAACGAAAATAATGCTTAATATAAGCTGAAAAAAATAATGAACAATCCGAAAAATACTAGTATTTTTGTGGAAAAAGCGTGGGGCGCTTTGTGCCACATTTTTCGTACACAGAGCAACCCACGCTTTTTCCACAATAATACTAGTATTTTTCGTCATTGTTCATTATTTTTTTCAGCTTATATTAAGAATTATTTTTTACTTTTTAGTTTGATGTGCTTTAAAAGAGCGTTTTTCAGTTTTTTAAACTATATTTATTTTTTGCTTTTTAGTTCAATTGATTGTTAAAAATGTTTTTCTAAGGTTTCGTAATTATTGAGTTGAGATAATTAGTCACAGAGAGGTCCTGAGTAGAGATGGAATACTGCCCCTGATTAAACGATGACTTTTTGAAATGGCTAGACTTAAAGTAGTGAATCCATTTTTTACAGTATTGTCTTTCCTCAACAGTTGCTCTATCGTCATTTTTCCAAGGTTGCTATCGTAAATTTTAGTAATCTTTTAAGTTATTAATATATACTGATGTGTAAACAATTTCGAACATCAGTTCGGACATTATCAGCCACTTGCTCTCACGCAGACGAAACGTAACGAAATTATTCGATCCTTACGATCCTGATCAGGATAATGAGATAAACTTATCAAATTATTTTATTGTCATCGATTCTTGATAAATGTGCAAAATTTGAATTAAATCTGTTCGTTGAAAGTGGGACAAAATCGAGTCCAAAGGAGTCGGTTACAAACAAACAAGCTCACAGACTCACAAACCCACAAACTCACAAACAAGTGAAGCTAATTTTTATTAGCTTCACTTGTATGATTATGAGTTTGTGGGGTTAAGTTTTAACACGCAAACTTGTATGTTTGCGTGTTAAAAATGAAATGTTTGGAAATGAAAAATGAATGAATATGGAAAATCGAAACCGCTTTATATATTTTGTCCATATTTTTTGCCTGCTTATTCTGTTATTATGAAACTAGCTATTTGTTGTACCTCCGAACAAGAAGCTTTTAAAAAAGGACTTGTCTTCATCTTCATATTTCTGACGCTAGAGATTTTAAAAATTTTTTCACTCATAGAAAGCTACGCTATTCCCGAATAATACAGCCCAAATTTTATTTTTTTACGTCTTCGTTCAAGTCAAAACCCTGACAGGTGGTCGGATTGAAATTGGACGCATGACAAAAAATATAATTGACAGTCAACACCGGGATTAAAATCGAGAACGAGATTAAGGTCAAAATCGAATTTGCGACCAAAATTAGGCTCAAGAGTGTGACCGGAATCGGAATTAGAAGTAGTACTAAAAAAAATTTGGTTGCCTGTAAAGTCGGTATACGGGCGAAAGTTTTACGTGACAACGACTTTGAATGGTAAAATCATTTTAATGTGAATATTCATTCGTATAGTAGGAAGAAGGATGAAATAATAGTAACAATTTAAAACATTTATTTATACAAAGAATTATATTTAAAACATTAATTTATACAAAGAATCTCGCACTGAATTTCATATTAACAAAATTTTATTTTACCTTTACACATACATACGTATTTATATACAAATATACATACAATAACTTGCAATACATTTGCAAGCTATGCACTAATTCTCTAGCGCTGCGCGCGCGGCAGACCGATCATAGTTGAGAGAGACGCAAGGCATTCGGCGGGCCTCTCTCTCGTTCGGTGACTCATCGTTACGTTACCGAGCGTTACACTTTTTCAAAGTGACTCCCAGCCGCAACCTAATTTAAGACGTTGTCACGTCAATAAAAATTTAAAGCGCAACCGGAATTGAGAATAAAATCAGAATCTCCTTAGATCAAGAACAAAGTCGGAATCAAAAGCAAAACCGTGAACGGAATCGAAAATGAAAGAAATTGACGTCGAGACCAAGACCGGAATTAGATTCGAAAACGGGATAGCGATTAGAGTATTGATTACGTGATGAAACGATATACGAGATGAAATAATTTATCTTAAATCTTCGAGAACGAAGCCGCGGGCAAAAGCTTGTAGTTATATATATAAATTGTTCAAGTCCGAGACAGATGAACGCGTTCAGGGTCCGTACAATGTAATATACGCAAATTATCTAGACTGAATCATTAGTATTATACAAATTAAGAAAATCAAAATGAGAAATCAAGACATTTTTGTATTCAATACAAACCCTAAATACCTAGAAGTTCGCTTTTGTGACTTATACTGGACTTCCCGTAATTATGAATTATTTTAAATATTTGACTTGTAAAATTCCGAAACCAGAAGGGAACAAATGATTGACTGAATGAATGAGGAATAAGTGATTTTTTTATTCGCCTTAAATATGAAGCATTAAATTTACTGGATTGTATTTTTATTTAAGATATTACTTAAAATATCCCTGAAAGAGATACCTTTGAAAAATCCAGTTTTTCAGCAAGTTAAAACACTATTTAATGTTAAAGTAAAAAAATCAGCGATTCGTGCGCTACCACTAGGCGCGAAAAAGATTATTTTACATTACAACACCTAAGTAATAGCAATAACTCAGAAAAATAACTGTTATTGTGCAAAGACAGACAGATAGTCAGACAATAAACTTACACTATAAAGATTCCGTTTTCATTTGCAGACGCAGAACACTAAAACTATTAGATAATTTGTGAACAAATTTAATGATTTTTTCCTTTATTTTCATCATCACGACCAGAACCTCACCTTAGCCAGTACTGCGACTAAAAAAAATACCTAATATACCAGAAGAGGGCGTGGTCATAGCAAAGAGTGTAGATTTGCAGCTCAAAAGAGTAGCAATAGAATTATCAGCCGATCGATTTACACGCGGCCTATAGGTGAAAACGATAAATGGGGGATAGGCATATAAACGCTACATAGTGTAAATATATATTTTGGAGAAATTAAGCTGCGCTAGCGCATTAATTTTCACCTGAAAATCGATGCTATACGATTGTCGTTCGCAGGTGGTACGTCGGTGAATGGTCGGCGTGCTCGGCGACGTGCGGCGGCGGCGTGCGCTCGCGCAGGGTCGTGTGCGCCCGCTCGGCCAACGACACCACGGACACTTACGAGCCGGGTACGTGAGTTGAGAATTACACAAGCGCGGTGGGTAGCCGTGGTGTCAGCGCGTTTATTTCCAATCGGGAGGTAAAGCGTTCGACTTCTGCCAATTTTTAAACTCAGGCGAGTCTGATGCACTCGCCTGAGTTTCGTATCAGAGTTAACGTAGCTAACTGTCGTTACCCGCACTATGTGTTAGAGATGAGGAAGATTTGTTGATTGTTCAATACAATTAACGGGGTGTAAAACCTGATGCCATTCATAATTTATGCCAATGCTTAATATACTGCCTTCACGATACATTTCTGATTTGCTTTTATGAAACACAGTTTAAAAATGAAATGATTAAGAAAACTCATTCAGTTTATTGTCTTTATCCAGTATTTCGAGGCCGGTTAAAAAGTAACCGGACGTCCGAATCTTGATACTCTAGGATCCGTAACTTTAGATTTCTTTCTTTATGACTATTGACCCCTATTTTTATATAGACTCGGTTTGTAGTTAAATACTCCATTACTGGTCACACCTCGAAGCATTGTAACCGAAGCTCTGTATGAGACATCGTTTTTCATTCAAATCATTGTTTAATAGAGAATTTCTCAAATTGTCAGCGGTTCAATAAAAAAGTGTCACTTAAAACAGGCAAAAGCTCGGAGCCGGGCTGCGTGTCGCCGCCGCCGAGGAACGCGCAGCCGTGCGCGCAGCACGAGTGCGCGCACTGGATCGCCGGGCCGTGGTCGGGGGTGAGTGTTAACACACACACACGAAATACTACAAATCAATTTATTTATAGCTGACCGTATAGTAAAAAAATTAAAATTTTCTATATTATTATCCAGTACTAATAAGTTATTGTAAGAAATACATTATACGTCAGCTTTCTCCCGCAGTCCCGCTCGCACGGGCATAAACTGGGTTTCTTTATACTTAGTATCGAGTGATCTATCTGTCGATCACGATTCTGCTCCCCACCTCAGCGCCGCTTCCATATTATTTACGTTTCCGATCCCGATTTCGCTTCTAGTTTCAATTTTTGTCTCGCTCACCATTATCATCATCATATATATTAATACCCTAAGGTTAAGATATTTACCTTTCTTTTTAGAAAAAAACCTCAGAATTACTCCTCATAAATTTTTTATCGTTTCATAGACAATTGCTTGCTCTACCTGCATCGACAACTAAAAAATTTTGATTTTGTTTTTGTAAATTAATTAATTACTAAAATTATATATTTGCTGCCATCTGACGACATTAATTTTGAAACAACGTCAACACGATTGACGATCGGAAAATTTTTTGTTCAAATAGTTCTTCGATCTGTCATCTCAGCTTTACAATGTTATACAACAAAAAGAACATTATAAATAGTATGCAAAATTAGAAACGAATTGAATACCTGCTATAAATTTTGATTCATTAAATTGAATTGAATGATTTATTTGTATATTAATTACAAGAATGATAAAATGACATGCCTTGGTAACGAATACTAGACAATCCAACAGAAAGACGTCGAAGTAAGTCAAATTGTATCAGATGACTATATACATACTTAAAATATTGTTTATGAAAATGTTTTGTAATAAAAAGGAAATAAAATTAATGTTTATCGTAATTTTGTAAACTGATAAATTGTTATACATAATTTGTGCGAATTATTCACACAAAGTATGTCTAGTTATTTGTTATATCAATTACATCATTAAATCTATCAATATGTCCACGTGGAAAGTAAAATGCATTTTTATGCAATCTCTCTATATGTATTTATACATTTAGAGAGCAAAATTCCTAAAATGTATTTATGCAATAAGTAACTAAATAATTTGAATCAAGTATATCAAAGAATCGATTTACAGTAATATAATTGCGAGGACACTTATTCAGCGGGTAGATAGTGTTATCAAGAGAAGTTCCATTATGAATAATGAACTTTTCCGGCTACTAAAATCCCCAGTACCCTCAAAGTTCATCATTTAAACAACTCGGGAGCTTGAAGCGGCGAAAACGCGAACGCCCCGAAAGCCCCTTGTATCAGACGTGGAGTCTTGTTAGCGCGAAGTTCCGGACTCGCCTCGAGTCTTGCATCGCGCTACGTGCACTTACCGACTCCAAACTGCGTCCCTGATTGCAGTTTGTTTACTTTGCCCGTCTACTTGTGTCTTCGTGCTGCGTCCGATTTCACGGGGCTTATGCATTTTTTTTTAATAGATTAATGCAATTTTATATCACTACGTCTCTTAATTTTTTTTTTCGTATGGAATAAATCGAAATGCCAGAATTAGGATTCCGATTTGCTTAAGATCATTCTTAGAGGTACTCAAAGTCACAGGTTGCAAATCGCGCTAACGGCCCGCCACTGCATCACGAAAACGTGTTTTATTCATTTTCCGAGGCATCGATAGCTTTCGACGAATAAGTGTATGCACCATTCTATTCGGATGTATGCTGAATGTGTCAAAGGAATATAGAAAATCCATGCCCACGTACAGTGTTTAAGTGTAGCGTACAATGTAATAAATATTTGGAAGTTTTCTTATTGAATGAAGCAAAAAAATAATAAATCTTCGACGTCTTTATACAGAATTATGATTCGGTACTACAAACACGAACAACGTCCGCCTAAGGCAGATCATAAAACGAGGCAACTTCGAGTATGAATTTAGTTGCGCGCTGATAACTTCACGCAGCATAGTTGTCAGGTTTTATTGAACAAGTTGTTCTCCACCTCGCCCCGCCCCTCAGATCGTGTGGTTTGACGCAACTGGTGCAGAAACGAAATACCTGTCTAAATCTCCTAGCTTCAAATCAGGGTATCGCAGACCACAGGTGTCCGTCTAGCCAATTCATATATCTATGTAATTCATGGTTTCAGTCAACTGGCTTCGATCATAGTTATCTACTCTCTCGAAAAAAATAACTATTCTATGTTAAAGAAAACACTTCTTAAACTTCCGTGCCTCCAAATGTGAAAAAAGTGGAACTCTTATAATATAACGCGTGTGTTTGTCTGTCTGAATGTCCGTCTATCACAGCCAATTTGCTCTGAATCTACTGGGCCGATTAAGTTGATAATTAGTATACATATCTACGGTTATGACCTAAATACGGATTTTTAATTTATTTTAAATATGAGAGTCATTTTGGGAGGATAAATTAAAAAATATATTTTTACAAACCGTATTACGTGACGTATCATATATAAGAGCTGTTATAAGGGTGTCGAATATATTCTTTTTATAATTTTTAAGTAATTTGTTTTAAAATTGTTTAAGAAAATAGATAAAAGCTGACCATTATTCTCTATCTCCGAAGCCACTGTGCCTAAAATTATAAAAACTACAGAAAATGGTTTTTTACTTACAGATTACAGGAAAACCTATAAAAAAATCTATATTTTATTCGTTGCGCTCGGTTTTAATCTTTGTCCAGTGTGGACAAAGCATGTGGTACTATTTGGACCGTTATTTGTCAGTACAGCTAATTTTTAATGAATTTGAACGAAACAAATCTATTTCCTTCAAATTTATCAAAAATTAGTTGTTCTCTTTCTGTCGATTTCAGAAACTCTCTTATCATCTCACTCCACCAATTAGAACTTAAATTAAACCATTATACTAAATTTTATTAAAACCACTGAATCTATCGTCCAGCTATTAGAAATGCAGACAAACAGGTCAACAGTAACTTATACTTTATGCGATGAATTTGTATTTGAATTATAACATTGTATTTATTTAGTTCAAAATCGATTATGCCATTATCGAGTTTAAGGAAACAAACGTACAAATAAATTAATCTTTTAAACGATGATGTGCTCCATCAGTGTCACCCATTTGTATTCAAATCGATTTAACTACTCTAGAGTTATAACAAAAAATGCAGAAATAAAAAACAGTGATACCAAAAAAAGTAGCCGAAGTCCATTTGCAGGTTTGAAGTTATCTCTGTACCAAATTTAAAGAATACCTATTGATTTAGCCATCTATCCGTAAAATCATAACAGACAAACTTCACTTCGCATATACAATATTATTATGCACATGTTAACGACAATAAGGATACCGACTGATAAGGGATATTATAAAGTTTTGCTATTTTAGTTTTCGATTTCTCCCATTTTCGTCTACATATTTTGCCACAATAGCAATTTTTTAAGATAAAAATTTCCCCGTGCAAATGCACGTACGTATTTATGAATATCATCGCTCCTGTATCCATAGTACATTAAGTAAATGCGATTTGTTACTATTGTGGTGTGCACGACGACTGCTTTCGCAAACTATAATAATCTATTGGAAAACTTTAAACGAACTATCAAAAATCATCTACATTAACATCTTTATTATCATCTATATAAAACATCTACTTGTTAAAAAAGTTACATCAAAATGTTTCAATTTTCCAAAATCTACAACTGACAGTGTAACTTTATGAAGGTTCAACTGGCAACAGACAATTCGAGACCCACTACCGCATATTGTTTACTATTTTCTGATTATGTTCGGTTTAATCGTTTATTACGTCATAAACGGACGTTAAAAATTAAAGGTCATTTCATTACGTCTTCAGTGATATTAAACTATTCAAAAGAAGTCATAGAAAATGAATAGTAGACGATAAACGTGGAGAGTTACAGATTCAAAGTCAGCAGAATTTCAATCTCGTGAAGTTAGTGGCGGAAGTTGGTTTCAATTCCAGCTTATTGCTCGAAATTTCATACTCGGCAAGCTCATTGGAGTTCCTCTGTGGAAATGCACAGTATTTACGAGTGCACTTCTGCATATATCGATATGCACTCGTGTCTGCAAACAACTGAGACGTATGCTCCATTTTATTTCTAGAGCGTCTCTTTCAATGCCTTGTATTTTTGAACTAAATATTAAATAACATATTTAATACTATTCCCGAAAAATATAAAATATATCTACAATCCTTTATGTAGTATTCAGTGTTAGGGACACCTTCAAATGCTTTGACTTTAAATATTCGCTGTTCCTTTACGAGCACTCAATTTATGAACTTCAAATGTCAACGAGACTAATGAAAATAACTATTTGCAAAACTATCTGATGTATTTTTAGAAGTCCGTTTTGAAGTAGTGTGTTTTGTGGGAAACAAATACTCTTTGGTTAAGTACCCTGAATGCAAACTGGTTATATATTTAGACGAATTCTGACAATATGGCCGAATTTAAAAAAATGAATTTCTAAATCAAACCACTTATGTCTATGCCTCTTAGAGCATATTGAATTGAACCGTCGGTCTCAAAAGACGTCACGTGAACTCTTTTGGAAAAGTTCATGTGATTTTAAGCTTGGAAAAAAAAAGTTTTGCATTTCAGACAGATTAGATACTCAATAAGGAGTTCGAATCAGTATTAGATTCGACTAGTATTTTGCCCCGTGCTAAACTAATTTGCCAATATGGGCAATTGTTAATACTAGATTATTACACTTTTCTATACAACAGATGGGTATTATCAAAAGTACTTTTGAAACAATAAGTAATATGATTAAGATTTGACAAATATTTTCAGAGATAGACAGTGAAACTCCTCAATAACAAACAGTAACAAATAACCCGCGATCGCTGTAAGCGTATGTCTATGTATTGTTGTCACTCTGCATGTGTGTGTTTGTACGCTTGTGTTCGTGTCTGAGTGTGAGAAAAGGAAAAAAGTAATAAAAATAGGAAATTTAAAAAAAATATATATTTAAATTTATTCAAAATATATTTATGTTTTAAGAAAAAAAAAACTGCTTTCAAAGAAAGAAAGTTTTTAAACAGTAATTATTTTACAATCACTCCTCTTTGTTATTTATTCCAGGTTTTGTGTGTGATAGTTATTATCCCATGCTGTTGAGCTGATGATGCAAATTACGGCGTTCCTTAACAGTTAGAAGTTAGGGACTAAAACTGCGATCTGCTACCATGAATCACTTTTAATTGGCTATAAATAGAAACTTATATATACAGAATTGTAATTATTTACTTATTGATCTAGCAACGTATTCATTCATTAAATAATTCCAATGTGACAATTTTAGCAGAAACACATCGGAACTCTTTAGCGATAACAGTAGAATTAGAATGAATTAATTTAACGTGGAAAGGAATGAAAATGTGATCTGTGTAATTAATACTTAGAACTTTTATATTATAAAGAGTAAGAATAATTTATACAGATTTTATAACAATAATTTGGTAATTGCACTTCTATTAAAAAAAGTAAAGATCCTGCAATGACTGTAGTGGACAATAAATTGAGATCGGGACTACTTTTCCATTTGCCCCGTACAAAAGTAAAAGTATTGTCTGGACAATTTTATTGACCATAGTTTAATCCACATTCAAAGTATAAGAAATATAAAGTTATAATCACTCCATAACTAAGAAATGAGAAATAAAATAACATTTTCAAGAAAAAAGTGTAATCGCCTTTAAAATCCATTTAAATAATTGTTTAATCAGACTTCAAAAATAATTAGTTGTTTTTTGTCAAATCAGTTGCGATCGATACACCTATTGCACAGAAGAGTGCCAGTAGTAGATCAATGTTGTGCTTTGCTCCCACTGTTTAGCAATTTGCCCCTAAGCTAATATCATTTTCTTTGTTCATGAACTTCTCATATTTTCTAGTCAAGTCAGTGTGGGCTCACACTTGTATAACGTCTCTCGTTATTAAAGGAATGTTTTTCTTTTGTATACCCAAATACCTCTTTGTGTGGTAGTAAGGAAGATGACGTCTTCGCATATGCGAGTGTAATATACTTTCTTCATGAGTGTCGATAAGTAATTCACCATATAACTAGCTTTCGCAGGCGGCTCCGCCCTCTTGTACGCGGAATTAATTCTTTCATCTTTTATGTCCATCGATGACGCTGTGACCACCATGATCACGACCCCAGTCCTGCTCACGTTCCAATTTTTAAAAGTGCAACAATAAGAAATTCCATTTAAAACCATGCAGATACGGAATTCTTAAAATAAATTCTTATATAAAGTTACAATTCCCCGTTTAAGAAAGTAGCGTGTAGCTTGGCTTCTGAGCGGTATACCAAAATGAAGCATGCCCCATTTTTTACCGATTACAAAATTAAAAAGGAGGAGGTTCTCAATTAGACTGTATTTTTTTATGTCTGTTACTTCAGAACTTTCGACTAGGTGAACCGATTTTGATAAATCTTTTTTTTTTGCATGCCTTAAGCGCGAGCGTAGGTAACTACATTATATTTTCGTAATAACTTGATTGACTTTTAAGTAGTCTAATATTTTTCATTACATTTTACTTAGGAGAACAGAAAAAAATATTTTGATCATTGTTTGTTATTCATAGGTATGTGTTGAGTTAAATTTGAAGTGGATAGGTACCTACCTACCTTCTTGCGCGGTAAGCACATAGATCGTACCTACATATTGATGAGTAGAAAAAGTAACTTGATTATTAAGTTGTAGAAGAATACGCAATTATTTTTTTATTTTTTAGTGCATAGTAAATTGATTTGGAATAGTTTTTTTAGTCGGTTTTTTTCTTAAAATTTTTGTTTTTCGATAATAGCTTCCCGCAACACACCTGTAAAAACGGGATTCAATTCCGTGCATTAGTTTTTGCGTGATACGCGAACACAAAAACGTACGGTCAGACAGACAGACGATAATTATTAAAAAATACAATTTTGTCTACTATTGTCCTTACAAAGATCTCCCGTCTGAAATTTCTTTTTTTATAAATATTTTTCGAGTACCGCCATCAGTCCTTTACAGTTTTGTTACATGTGTAGATGTATTGTATATCATATGCAAACATAACAATCCATAATGTTTCAAGCAATTTTCAAATTTCAGTCTAGAGCTCGCCCGAACTTTCAGAGTCATAATTGCCACAAATACGCATCCGACCCACAAGTTGTACGCGAACAAATTCCATCAACTGAATTATCTAGATCCCCAAGTTAATCCTAACTATTCCAAGTGCGGAACCTCTAATCAGAGCAATCCCCTAGGTTAGCAATGAATATTTTGTAGAACTCGAAGTTACAGCATTCAAACAAACTCGCTTACAAACCTCGGGAAGTGTTAAATGAAACGGAATTGCCAAAAATTTAGTTTTGGTTTTCGTTAAGTCAAAAAAACTACCTTAGCCCTTTCCATTACGAGAACGTAGTTAGGATGAAACTTGAAGTTATGAAAAGCACAAATTTTGTCATTGTAATACTTGGTACTAGAAATGAACATTGTGAATTTACATTACATCCTATAAAAACAAATAAAAGCGGTTTCGTTTTTCAGAATTCAATTATCGTAAGAAAACATTGTAAGTGCTATGTGTTGATATGAACGAAATAAATAAATTTCTACTTAAAATAAAGGAATTAGTATAAAATACGCACACCTCACAATTCGTTTACGTAAAATATGAAATATAAATTATCTTCATGAGAATGAATACGGCTCGACTCGGTTAAAATAAGATTTAATAATTTTTTTTTAATAAAGATCAGCGAATTTAATTTCATTTCTAAAAACTAGAAAATTTAACAATAACCATTCATTCATTAAATACGGCGGTCATTTGTTCCTTCCATTATAGTTTACTGGTCTAAGATATTAACCACTTTTTTGTTAATTTAATTACTATGAATATATTTTTTGTCAACAAACTATAGAACAAAGTTCAACTTTTTTATAACTAGATCAAATGACCGCCGTATGTATTAGGATTTGTACTTGTTTTGTTGTGCACTGATCTGGTATCGTGGACCTGAATTCTCCACGAGGGTGTTAACCTCAAAAAAATTCTTCTTGAAGTTGGAAATTTACCAACGAAACGTTGAAGTATTTTGAACAAATAATATCTACTCATTTGTCCATGTTCCCGATATAATTTATAAGTTGTTCAAAACAATTTTCGTTGAAAGTATTTTTTAAAGCGTTGTTTTCGTTATTTTTTTCATATTTTTGAACATAGTGTTTAGAAAATAAAAGGGGGAACACATTTTCTGCTAATTTTGGAGTGATTATTTCTGAAATTATTCACTTAATCAGAGAAATTTTCTAAATTTTTTTAATTGTTTTTAAACGAACTGTCGAAATGTGTACTGCCCTTTGATGTTTCCTGAAATAATTTTTTTTCACTTTCTGTTACATGTATGGTGTACTTCCTTTGGAAAATATTATTTTTGTTATTTAACCAACAAACTAAGTAGCGGCTTATACAAAACATCTACACTATAACTTTCGTCAATATACGTCTTGTAGTTTTCAAATAAAATGCCTCTGCCATACGGATGGACGAACGGACATGACGACTCTGCAAGTGTTCCGTTTTTGCCATTTTGGTTCGGAACCCTAAAAAGGCATAATCAAGGTCCGAACCTGCAGATTTTCTCTTGAAAATGTGGAGATAAAATCATAAGAATAGTTCTGACATTTGTTCTGCACTGGACTTTTAGATTTTTTAAATTCCTTTTGATGAGAGCTTTCCTCTGATTACGTTTTTCATAATTCTCAGCTTCTGACTCATATGAGACGAAAACCTTATTTTTTTTTTGCAATCAACAATTTAATACCGATATTAATAAATATTTCAGCGAAAATTGTTATTGTTTCATTTTAAATTCTAACACTTCTTCTCAAGGTCCTCACGATAATATCTCAATCAACGTTACACAACGCTAATTCACAACAATCACGCGCAGGTGCTTACACCAGCCCCATGACGTCACGGATACCACAGACGGTGCACAATAAACAAATACAGACATTTTCTATCCATTGTGACCTCAACCGTTAATCTCGTGGTAAATATAAATAGAAATCTTAATGTATTTTGTAATACAAGAAAGTATTGTAAAGCCGGCTGGTACCGTGGAAAAAGCGTTTTCACTTCAAAAATAGCTAAAAAAATAATAGGTACTCTCTATTTGTACTTTTCCCGTCATAATTACGAGGTAGCGTTTATTTTTTCCCTTCCAAAAAAAATAGTGTACAAGAAAGATAGTTGCGAATACAGAAGTTACGAAAAAATCGGACCCATTTATATTTCTTACACTCGATTCGAGTAACGAGATCGACCCTAATGGTACGTTTTGTTTGCGGACTGATTAGGAGCACGTTTGCGGAAGTTCTGTATAGAACCTTCACTGGCTGAGCTTACGGATATTACAAGTTCGTATTTTTTTTTCATAAAAAAAAGAAATATGTACACTAATATTTTATGTATTTATTTATTTTTTATTAATAGAAGAGTCGGATTATCCAGCAATATTTATTTCTTTATGAAGGATGTTTTAAAATGGTCGATATTGACTGTCAGGATTTAACTGGAATTATTTATCTAGCGGTCGATAAATTCGAAAGATAATTTAACTTTTATTTATTAAAAATATTTCTAAACATACTTATATTTCAAATATTATTAAAATTATTTTTCTTAACAAACTCAAATATTAAAATGTTTTCGCGAAGTATGTTCACAAAACAATTATGCATGTCATAAGACTGAAAAAGCTCTTTCTAATAAAAAAAATATTTTCGATTGTCGACATTTTTTCCTTTTATACAACAAATAATTTCATACGTTGTATATAGACTGGCACTGGCTTAGTAAGAGAGTTAATTTGAATTTTTATTTGCATATTAAAAAAATTAAACGTTACTAAAAATCTTAATGTCAAAGTCATGATTCACCAAATAAAGATGACAGAAAACGAAGATATTCACAGTTTATCATGAGAATATTTTATACATGCAATATTATTAGATTGTATCACACAAGAGTAAATATTTTGCTACCAGAGCAGCGTTTTTAATGCAAAGCGGAGCGAAGGATTATAGAGCAGAAATAATGAACGCAGCTTGCGATACGATATAAATATTTTAGAAACAAAAAAAATCATCCAAGCGAGCTTACTTTTTAAGTTATAAGCTCACTTTTCATTTCCTTTCTTATGAAAAAGAAATAAGTGGCGCTTTTGGATAGATAAAATTCATATACATATATCTTTATATGTAATAGCATTACATTGTTATTATCGTCCAAAATAATAAGTAAAAAATTGGTAAAACCAAATGAGCACGCCTTAAGCCCTCGTGCCACGCCTATGTTATTTAAATTAAGAGGTCTATGGTAACATATGAGCTTTTCACCAAAAATTCTTTTTTTTATTATTAGTTTTCAAATAGTTTTATAGTAAACATGAATCGAAAAAAGGATAGGTAATTTCATATTTATTAGACATCATAATGCAAAATAAACAACTGCACGCTCAATCCCAACCTCTAATTTAAATATTTAAGCGAAATGGCGAATCAAAATATGAATAACTGCCGGTTAAAAAATTCAATTGCAGCTAATCGGTACTATATCAAGCTGTGATTTTCAGTATAATTATTCCCAATCGATTAGTGATGAGATTAAAACAGAAATTAAGTTTAAAAATTAAATAGTTTTTCAGTTATCGTGATTACACGGGATTTTCAGGCGACAGTAGAAGTATACCTACGCTCGCGATTAAAGCATGCAAAACAGTAATCCGTCAACAGAATAGTACACGGGGACGTCAGCCCGAGCGTCAAAGATCCCGGTCGTTCCAAAAAGCTTACGAAACTTGATTTGTGCATCAACGGTAAACTAAACACGTCGATTTCATACAATTTTAATTTGTTGCGCGTTTTTATTCTATTAGAAAAATAATCCCACAATTAACATTAGAATTAAAAAAAAAATTTCGTCAATTCAAAGAAATATACCATTTTTTTTATTTTTATATAATATTATTAAATATTATCTTTAAGTTATTTAAGACCCATGAATAAGTTGCGGTATTTACGTTAGTGTGAGTGCACACAGAAATGAATTTGTTTAAAGTTTACCTTTGACTTATAGACACATCAGAATTGTCCACTGATTTCTCATTTTCTCACGTTTTTCATTTCAAATGTTACAAGCATTTTAAAAACCTACTAAAATTTTGTAATCAAATACTTTCAGAATCATCTGTAAAAGTTGAAAAATATTAACGTGGTTTTCTTCTCGACGAGGCGTAAAGAAATTATTTATTACATTTATTCCATTTTAAAAATGCGGTACATATATATTTTTATGTATATTATTTTTTTGAGGCTAAGTTTGGCTCGTTATACATAAATGCTGTCAGAAAATTTAATTCATGAGTAGTGCTTTTTTCTAATTACAAAACTACTTTTTATCTACAATTCAGAATACATTATTAAACCAAAAACTAATCAGCTAACACTTACAACCATTAAGTAGTTATACCAATTAACTAATTTTTCTTATGTGAATGTATTTTCATATTTTTGGCGTTGGTAAATAAATCTTTAAGTTACATATTTTTAAGCGTGACAAAAATTGCGCAGTTTCGTATTGCTATTCTTACACTTTTTCATAATTAATTTTCTGATTTTCACAGAAAATATGTCTGGAATTAATGAATAACATGTAATTGAATATATATGAGCTCTAATTATTTACAAATTTCACGTTAATTTATAGACATTTGAAATCCTGTTAACAATTAATGTATTTTATGTAAAAGTTATTATGTTTGGATGTTTGTTACGCATTCACGCCTTTGGTACATGTGTATTTTTTCAACTGTAAGAACTCAAAACGTAATAAAACTATATTTTTGAGTTCGGAGACCCTGAAAAAGCAATAAAACTGGTTATTCGAACATAATGACCTCAATAATTTACTGCACCTTCATTTTTAGCACTGAGCTCGAAAGTAGTATAAAGTTTCCGGGACGGCCTGTAGGTTCAACCGTTTTAAATTTTGTTACTCGTTTTGCCCTTATCTTCGCCCGCATGGACATCGAATACTTAGATCTTTAGTACCCTATCACAGTCTTGTGCCTTATTTCACTCTTGACCCAATACCAATTTTATTTTCTCAATGAATCTGTTCTCTCGACGTTGTCTCAATCATACTTCGTAACGGGACTTATGAGATTGAAGACACTATTAGAAATTATAATTGGCGAAACAACGTCTATCGCGCTAGGGAGTATATTCAATGCTATATTTCTCAGTTATAAAAATTGATTATAATAGTTTTCATATATAAAATTGGTTTACAAAACTTTCTAATATTTATTTCATACCACAATATTAATGGTGTTATAAATTCGATTTTTGTCGGATTAAATCTAAAACTATGTGTAAATGTGTATTATGTAAATGCAAAAAAGAAAATGATAATAGATAAAAATTAACTTTAATTATTAAAAAGAATACTCAGGCTCTGTCAATATACAAATAAAGTTATTATAATATTTCCTGTTCTCTAATATTTCGTGACGTGTCAATGTATGTGCTCCATATTATCCTTTGAACTTAAAAAAATAGTATTTTTTTTAATGAGGAGCTGGTCGCTTTATAAAAAATATCATAAAAATTACCAAAATAACACTAAATACTCATTCTTAACCGATTTAAAAAGAAAGAAGGAGGTTTCCAATTCGGTTATAACATATTTTTTATGTTTTTTACTTCAGTACTTCATTATTCATTAACGGATTTCGAAAATTATTTTTTTATTTGGAAGGTATACTTTCAGATTGGTCCCATTTTTTTCCAAAATCCATTTCTGATGAGGAAGTCTATGAGGAATTGAGGAGCATCCTGAAATATTATGTGTATACACAAAGCGATTTTGTTTTAAGCTATAAGCATTTGCATTTAGAAAATATCTTTTGGTGACTTGGAGCTGTTATAGAAGACCACAGACGGCCACTGGATTTCCTCAGCTATAATTTCTTCAACAGTAGACCAATTTTCAAAATTATTATTTTTTACATCGAATCGTCACTGGTGATGAAAAGTGGATACATTATGACAATTCAAAAAAAATTATATATTCATGGTAGCTGGTATAGCTCCGTGGTCTATACTTCGGTTTAGATTCACAACTAAAGTCGGTACGTTGATGAGATCGTGGATCTAAACAATTCAGAGACATATTTCAACATACTTTAAAAAAATTATTATAATCGGTCTAGGCGTTTAGGAGGAATTTAGTAACAAACACATTTATGGAAAAATTGTATATATAAAGATAAAACACTTCCTGTTTGAAGCCAATTTATATGTTCCATCGATGTAAATCAGGAAAAGACAGTAAAAGATTGAGTAAGATATTAACATAAATTTATTGTTTATAAAAATTGACAAAATATTTCAGTGACGAAAATCTTATACAAACACAAATACAGTTTATGTAGTAAAGTTCTATCACTAACAGTATAGGAAATAAAAACATATTGATATTTTAGAATCTATTAAATTTGAAATATATTTAAATAATACAATGCAATTTATAATATAATTATTTAAATGATTTAATAATCGCTTTCAATAACCAATTGGAAGTCGGTGTGAACGACTAAACGATTGTTAAGTCAGAGCACTGGTTTCGTACTGTGTGTACTAATTTGATATAAATCGATCGAATACAGTGTTCGGTGTCATGCGGCGAAGGCGTACAAGTACGTGGCGTGGAATGTTCTCCTTCCGGCGGCAACTGTGACACCCCGCGGCCGGAGATAACCAGGCCCTGTTCCACCGGCATCAGCTGTCCCGCCTTCAGAGAAGCTGATGAGCCTGAGGTTACTGGTTGTCCTCATATTCAACGGAAATAGTCGGTTATCATGCGACGGATCCAGCTTTTAAAATGGGCTTTGCAACCGAAGGGTTCCGTAACACTGTACAATATTTATCTATGCACATCTTTTAAAAATAGTTTAGCAAAAAAAACATCGGAAGTTTCTTGTATGGGGACACCCTTTTACAACCATTAGACCAAAAAACGTCGAAAAAACACGTTATTTGTGTGGGACTTTTAGCTTTATTTTATTCCTATAATTTGTTATTATAGTGGAGGCTTAGTAATAGGGTCCGTTGGCACCCTCTGGGTAAATCTAAAAATAAAAGCTTTTTCTAATAAACAAAACAAGCATAGCTATTTTTACGAGTATAGGTGAATCGACAAACTTATGGCAGGTGGCTGTTCTAAAAACAGAAACATCTTGTTTAGATTCTTTTACAATAATCGAATAGAAAAATGACAACGAATTGGGGAATACATGGTATAATAAAGATGAATAAGAACCAAGACCTTATCCGGTTTATATTTACGATTGATGGATAAAAACAGTTTCTCCATCCCCAAATAGTAAAAATTATTTAAATTAAATTAGTTGCTGTCGCTTTTTATCATAGCATACAGCAATAATATAAAGCATTCTTTAAAAATAATAGAACGATGTCTTATTTTTAAACTTGTGAACTTCAAATTGTTGCTGTTATAGATTCATATTGTTTTTATCAAATTTTCTAAAAATAAAATATAAACAGCAATTTTTTTCGTTGAAATATGTCAAAAATTGTTTTCAACAGGACGAAATTGAAGATCTATTGCCAGGATTGGTATATCACACCCAGCCGCTTATACAAGCGTATCCACCGCCGCAAGCGAAGGCCGAAAGGTTAATAGGGGAACCGGACGTACCTGTAGAAGCCACGTAAGTAGACCAGAAGCACGTCTTAAGTTCTCTATTAGAAGCACATTCATTGCTAGTAGTTCATAAGGGTAGAAGTGGAAGTCAAAATGGTTTAATAGGATATATCGGAGATTAATATTAATAAACTGACGGGGTGTTTTAAGGCACATCTTTGCCATGGGAAATTTCGCTTTATCATCGATTTGAAGGTTCCTACGCCTCAATCACTTCGCTAAGCAGGAAATTTGAAAATTCCTTTACCATATTTTACTTTATATATCATACTCCCTTTGATGGTATTCACGAATATTGCAGTAGAATTTAACTTCACAATAAATAATTTAGCTTCACAAACCTCATAATAATCTGTAAAAGCGGTATAAAAGCTGTTGTTGCCTAAAGATATTCTTTTGAAACGTACAAGTTGATCCTTAACTACTGTAGTAGTGGTTCAAAAGCGCTTTAGTATTCACAACGCCGAAAGTCGTGTTTCTAAGTCAATTAAGGGCACCGAAATCGCTATCAGCACTAGCGAGTACCTAAGTCGAAATCGTAGTATTAATGTTGCTATTTCCGATCGCACCAGCTGTGCAGGATAGAATTATCAGCTTTGTTTCATTTTTTTATATGTGTATTATATTGTATTTATTTATTATTACTAGCTTTCCGCCCGCGGTTTCGCCCGTATGGAGATAGAATGTCGATGTTGCTTCATCGATCGATATTGCTGTCAATTCGAATCTCAAAACGGTTTTAAATTCTGATCCTTATTACGATTCCGGTCATGCTTTTGACTCCAGTCGCGGTTACATACTCTAATTTGGCCCCCTTTACATATTCAATTTTGGTACCGGTTTCGGCCTTCGATCCTGCTCCCCGCCTTGCTTTAAATTTAGCTTCAGCTATCAGTCATTTGGACGAAGGCACGGCAAATGCTAGCGTCGAAATTAAATATAAGACATATTACTCGGGTACAGTGTAGCTTTGTATACGCATTTTTAGAATCGGTGTAGTAGTTCCTTTCAATCGTACAAATCCGCGAATGAAGTCAGGAAAAAATACTAGTAGTGTATTCATAAAAAACATGCGAGTATATGAATATAACGTTTTGTAAAATTTTCAAAACAATTGGTAAAGAACTTTAGAAGATTTGCGATTTTGGACAAAACGAACATAATATAGGTAGGTAGGCATATATTATACTAGCCGGCCCGGCAGACATTGTTCTGCCCTTTTTTTGTTTGTTCTTGCCCGTTTAACTAACGCCCGTAGCTGCGCCGGCGTGGACGTATAATGAATTCATCTTCTGCGTCGATTGCTTTCTAACTGAATACCCGTATCGCTTTCGATTCCGCAGCCGGTCACACACTTGATTGTAATCCCGACTCCACATCCGTTTTCGACCCCAGTTACGTTCTCGGTTTCAGTCCTGATTTCGCTACCAGTCACGATTCTGACTTAGACGAAGCCGGGAGTAAAAATTATATAAAAGGTGTTTGTATATATGAAATAGATAAACTCAGAAACTATTTGACCTATCATTATAAATATTGGTATGTACATGTATTGGTTAGGCGATATGGAAATTAGTACATCGTAGCGCCACCTGGTGGCGAGTTGCGTCGACGGGGATATCATAAAAACCTTCTCCGTGAAAAAATACATGTACGTAACAATATTCATAATTATCGGTCAAATAGTTTCCGAGTTTATAGATTTCATATATACAAACGTTCTTATATATATGTATAAAGTAGCTGATCCGGCAGCATGGACATAGGATGAATTTCTTCATCTATAATACCCGTTGATGTCAATCTAAATCCCGGTTTTATTTATCGATTAGGATTCTAGAGTCACATTTTCGATTCTGCTCCCCATCCTATTTCCAATTCCCATTCTGATACCGATCTACGTCCACATAATATTGTTGTATTAAAATGTGGTAACGAATTTAAATTTAATATGGTTCGATTTGGTGAACAATATTTTTGTCCATCCATCTTATATCAGTTGACAAGCGGAGGTCTAAAAAATTAAAATTTATTATCGTAACTGTTTTCAAAGGAAAAATTTGAAAAAAATTAAAATTTCGTTGAAAAATAGATCTCATAAACTACGCCACCTATCGAAATAAATACTATTCTATGTCTCAAGTTGAGCCAAATTGCATACCGTGTTCAAAATTACATTAAAATCATTTCAGTAGTTTCGGAGTTTATTGAAGACAAACTTCGTGCCACGGGAATTTTATATATGAAGATAATCTGCCTTCAAATCAAAGTACGTTATAATATGTTTAAGTTTGTAAATAAATTATAATATACAAATAATAACAGTTTTTGGAACAAAAATAAAAATATTTCCTGTATTTATTATCTTCATAAAATCATTACAAATACGATCGCTTTACAAAACAATTCTACAATGAAATAGACTTATCTGTTTTTTTTCGAGTAACATTTGTGCAAACATATGAAATAGTAGTATGATCTTTCAACACGAAAAAGAATTAAATAAAACTGAATTGGCTTTAAAAACTATATAAAAATGTGTATTTAAAAATCAAAAATAATTTTGTGTTCTTAAAACCCAATAAATTAACCGAAGTAATTATGAAAGTTTTTAGTATGTGGAAATAGAAATATTTTATTGTGACAACGCAGTTTGAGCGCTTACAATTTATACTGTTATTGATTTATTGATTTCCACAAACACATTCGAAAATGTTATTATGCGAAGAATTTCAAACTTAATTGAATAGAGTAATTTAAACAATTGTAATTCAAAATTTTGTTACCGCTACAAGAAAAATATGATTTATAACAATTCTTTATCAAAAATATGACATTTTAAAAATTAACGGAGTTAGGAAATCGAATGTTATTGAACGATCTTTATTTAGACAAAATTTAGATTGATGTTATAAATTGTGTATTTAAGAGTTGTTGCATGCTATTAGATGTAGTACCGAGATAGCATTAAGCAAAATATTACGTTCTCAACAACAGATGGCATCAAATGAAATAAACTAGACACATGGCTACATTATTATGGTTAGAGGAGGGAGCTGTCTATTTTGCATTGTATACAAGATACTAGTGGTCACCCGCCCGCTTCGCTGGGCGTAAATTTAAATATAGCAATTTTTTTAAATATTTAAATGTTGTACGGGTTTTGCTACCGTGAGCATAAAATGAATCCCTTCATTTTCTATGTCGGTTGATTTTTCTGTCACTTTTAATCGTGATCATTATCCTGTTGTCAAAGTCAATCCTGGTTGAGCTGCTGTATTTGGGCTTAGTTCAATGCGGAACTCGATACCTGTCTCAGTCCTCCCTTGGGCGTTAATGGTGGTGATAACAAATTAAAACTTAAACTGCAACTAACGTCCAAAGAAATATAATATCGTAAGAATCTTAAAAACATTTACAAACGATTTCGTGTCGAGTGGTTAAAGACCCGATTTCAATCCTTTCGATCGTCAGCGTATGACGAACATCCATACAAACATACTTTTATATTTTTTTATGTTATGTATGGCCTATAACCATATAAGAACGATTGCACATCAAATGGTCGCAGTCCTATACCGATACATTGAGTAGTTTTTGCGTGATGCGCGCACATAAAAAAAAAAAAAACATTTTCATTATATATGTATAGATTTATATACAAATACGTATGATTTGTATATAAATATTTGATGTTGGCTACGAACGTCAGCTACAATTTCCCACGGCAAACTCGAAAGACTTCGATCAAAGCTAGATTACCCAAGTATTAAAATTTGACCATTGTGACTTTTGTATTATTGAGGACTCTTTATTAAAAACAGAAATAGACTATAATTTTCTTCTTACACCTCGAGAAGATTTGAGCCTGAAGAAAATATAGACATTGCCTTTGGCTTGTATTAGGCTACTTAACGCCTATTGTTTACCGCGAAATATTGTCCCTATATTTGGTTGAAAGCCAAATTATATAAGATCTTACAGAGAGATTCGATGGATCACTTACTGTAATATTCAATAACACTAAATAACTCTTGGGTGCAATATTATTTATTCATCAGATCGTTATCGCTGCTTAGACAAGTTAAATTTCATTTATACGGAATCTATTTACATACAACTTTTGTCAATCTGGAATATCGAAGTAAAATCACGTATAGGACAGAATTTAATATTTAATATAAAAAGACATAATGTAATCCTTTGATTTTTAAATATAATAAATTACATAATAGAAATGTACTAGTTGAATATTATTGAATTCGGTTAACTAGACCAAATGTATTAATATGTATTAATTAAAAATGATTTAAAACCGTCAAATTTTGGTTCATAAGATTTATAATCATTATGTTGATGGTCAACTAACTTATTCAACTATTTTAAGTTTTACAATTAATAAATAAATCACACTTTGTTCGCCATTATCTTCATCTTGTGAAAAACGGATATGAAGTGTATGCGAAAGAAAAATTAACAACATATTCGGAAATAATAGTCTATAATTATATATTTCCACATCAATAAGTTCATATGAATTTGCTATTATATTTATTAATATCAATAACTATCTTTTCTATAAACCTACTGCACTAATCTCGAACTAGATTTCTTTTTTGTTTCAAATGCATATTCTGCCGATAACAAATTAGGTTCCAGTATTTAGAACATAACACTCAAATATCTTTTATCTTATACCTAGGTTACAATATAGCATTTATTTATGTAACAATCATTGATAAATTGGTGAATTGAAAATTTACCAGTTTACCACTCGTTTGAAAGGCAAGTCATTCAATTTAACAGTTACTTCGAGAAAATCAATTGGAACCCGCTATACGACGAACATTAAAACGCTTACTTCTCGACGCCGACACCAAGCTTCCTATTCATCTTGTTTATTTGAAATCAACAAATATTAAACATTAGCACATTACAAACTATGTTTATTTCATAGATGGTAAACAACCACAAATTGTCACGCGTCAGTACTGCTTTTTAATACATCTCTCGGCCATATTGCTTTTCTTGATATCAATACTGTAGATTATTCGTTATTATTATAACTCATAAATGAGTTATCTCTGCGCCATCTGGCTGTAAAGATTATCATTGACGCTAATATTTGAACTCGAGGCAAAGAATATAAATGTAATCTCAATTAGTGGCGTTCTGAGAGATTTTAGGGGTTATGCCCCCCCAAATCGTACACGTTAAATAGACAAACCTAAAATTATTAGTTTCCAGCTTAAAATGGGAAAGCAATGAAATGAAATATAAATAAATTCTGATTTGTTCAATTTGTCGAACTTATTGTACTGTCAATAAAACTTCCCCCAATGTACTTAGCAGCCACTGCGGCTGATATTAGTTTTTTTAAAGCAATGAAAACCATTCTCACTTCCATTTCTATGCAAAAAAAAAAATACGTAAGTAATTGAAGCATCAGGATTTCAAATACCTGTTACATTGAAATTTGTTCAGAATTGTTGTTTTAATCGTGTCGTATACAAAGGCTAAGAGTATTTTGTTGTTCTTTCAGCAATTTCAAAATATTCTTTGCGTGTGGCTGGTTGTATGTAAGGTATTGTACCTGACGGTCTGTACAACGGATTCATGTACCATATTTTGAGATTCAATCAAAATTCATACATTTTCTTCGAACAGGAATGACATCTCGATCCTATATCATCAACACCGTTTCAATGAATATCATTTCGACTTGTAATAGTATTTAATTTCCCTTAAAACAGTTTGGTCTATAACATTTCACAATCACTTGCCGATTTTGGTTAAAAATATACCTAGAGAATCCATATTATATGAGATTAAGAAACCCTTCCACCAAATGGGAAATTGCGAAGCCGAGATCAGAAATGATATTTAAAGCATGGACAATAGACCCAAACTGTTTTCACGAGTTCACGGTATTCATCACTGAAACCTGGTGTTTATTAGCAGCATAGTGTTTAAGTTACACGAATGCATTTAACGTTTGCACTTTGAGTGCATTTCTCCTTTTTGTTTTCGAGAGACCAAATGTTTTTAGACAAGTAGATGATATATTTTCAACCTCACCACTGTAAATATGTCACAGA
Source organism: Eumeta japonica (assembly GCA_005406025.1). Taxonomy (NCBI): domain Eukaryota; kingdom Metazoa; phylum Arthropoda; class Insecta; order Lepidoptera; family Psychidae; genus Eumeta; species Eumeta japonica. Next base: position 37,052 of record BGZK01001427.1, read on the forward strand.
GCAGTTACATCACTTATGTGTGTTTACACAGTTACAGCACCACAGTTTTCTATGATGAAACTATTCGTAAAATAAACATTTGTATTTTATGGACATGTTATTTTTTTTTATAATTACATCATGTACACATTTTGTTTGACACCGTTCAGGTCTATCACTTTCATCAAAATTATACTTCAATATACTAATCTTTTCTTACTCTTTAAAAGCACAAGCACTATTAATTTTAATAAATACGCACTTCGCCTTTGCATTTATTAATTTCGCTTTATATTCACATTACGTACACTCATCAAAGGCAGCCTTGGTGACAGCACTGTTTACACTCACGTTTTATTACGTACCTACTTCCGCATTGATATTTATACGATTTAATTAAATTCTATTATTGAACACATCTGTTGCTCCTTGCTGTACGATTAATTTGACATTAAATGAACCTACTTAAATTATTACGAATACAGTAACGTAAAATACAGAGTAAATATTATAATAACATTATTTTAATTATTAATTAATTCTTATTAAAAATCAGACTTACACCGGTGCACATACTTCTACATAAACCAGCCCGAATGAATGATGTAACTAGTGGTTTAGGAATAATAGACTCGTTAAATCAATCAAGAAAAGTAACAATTAAAAACCTGCATGAGATATAGCATTTCCGATTTTATCCCAGTGTGAATAGAGTTGAATATTGAGACGAGTTAAATATGCACATATGACAAACATGACTATATTGTAGCTACATCAAAGACGAGGAGTGGGGTCCGTGCAGTGTGACGTGCGGCGAGGGTTGGAGGAAGAGAGAAGTTCACTGCAAGATATTTCTAGAATTCAGCAGGACCATAGCCAAGTTACCGGACAGCAAATGTGTGGGTCCGAAGCCGGTTGAGGAAACCGAACGCTGCGTCATGGAGCCCTGTTCTATGGCTTATGGGACGTCGTTCGGCGATTCGAGCGCGCCCGTCTACAGCGGCGACAGGTGAAGCTTTGTATTATTTTTTGGTTAAAATTTTGGAAGTAAAACCATAGCAGCATTTTAGGGTCTTTTACTCTTACTTTAAGGTCAGTGATTAGATTTAACAGAAAATTATTTTATGCAGTCTGTTACGAACAAAACACGTAAGGTTTGACGACACCCAAAGTAATTTTACTCGCTTTAAACGTACGTGCTATTAACACACGTTCATACCTAAGTAAACCAATCAACGAAAGTTACTTTCGTTAGATTCGTGTTGTTAACATGGTGTCAGATATTATCCTATTCGTCTTTGTGAGCTCAATCTCAGGAAACGGTAATAGCTGGTCATTGTCTTATTGTAATGGTATCACTACATCTTATTCAGAGAGTTGTTTACAAGTTTCTTTACTGTGTCCTCCTTCGTCCACTCAAATATACTAGTTCGCCGCCATGCTTCGATCATTGCTTAGCAGTACTCTGTCTGCCTATTGTTTATGTCTGTACAGCATGTGCACTTTAATCTTTCTCTGTTTGTGCTGGTTACCTGCTGGCTTTCAGAACCTTCAAGCACAAGGTGTTAATTTTCGCAGTTAGTTGATAAAATTGTTTACGTTTTGATTGCAATACTTTTAGACGAACAACGCAAATCCGATACAGTAACTAACCTGTTGCACATTTCAATTATAGAAACGAATAATGCCCTATTTTAATCTGTTATCTGTGCATATATATTAACAAAGTCCGTTTTTCTATCTTCGTTTAATTTTCCTCTTCTGTTTTATACATAAACAATTTCGGGTTATATAGATACGTTTATCGTTAATCAATTTTATACAAAGTACGACTGTTTTGCAGGTTTAAAACAGTGTTAATATGAGTAGTGACGTGAGATTGAGGCCTCTTCCGCCATCTCCTTTTAAATTCACTTTTAACAAAAAGTCACTTTTCAAACTAATTTCACGTCCCGCGATCTGCTTTTAATGGTTTAAGATTATGTTACAGCTTTTATTAGATTTAAAGCTCGTTTGAAAATTTAACAATATCACATAACCAAAACAATATACAATACCTTTTTGATATTTGCATCCAAAGAGTGATCTTTAATGTTGCTAATTGTCAAAAAAATACATTCTACGTTACGAAAATCTATGTAATATGGTGTTTTATGAGATCAATAGGTGAATAAACAACCAGTAACGCGCATAAAGTGTTTATACAAGTCATAACTGCAGTCTATATTATTCATCGCCTGCAATGTAGTTATGACCTATTTTCCCAAACCTTTATCGCACAGTAAACCAAAGGACAGTCACTTTAACACTCATAGATAAAAAAAACCGGCCAAGAGCATGTCGGACCACGCTCACTGCAGGGTTCCTAAGCCGTTAATACAAAGAAACGTATTATACTTAAAAAAAATACATTGGTGCACTTTCTTTCCATATTTCCCTCATAGAATAGATGTAAGCACTTTATTCGCTTATAACAAGAGAGACCAGTAGATATTTTGTCTATTACTCTGAAACTAGTGTAAATTATAATACACCAGCAAAAGAGCGTATGTTCATGGCAGTTATGTCCTTTTGTTGAACATCGTAGATTTTTTGGAAATAACTCAAAAACGGTACTTATATTCGATGATCTACAAAATAATTTTTATTGAAAGTATTTATTAAGCGTTATATTTGCAGGTACGGTTTTAAAACAGAGGGGACGACACAATCTCTGCTACTTTCGGAACGATGATTTCAAAAAATATTCGATTACTCAAAAAAGTTACTTAGTAGTATTAATATTTTTAAAAGAACTGTCGAAATATGTACTACACATTCAGTTTTGCTCAAAAAATTTTTTTCAGACTGTGTTAGATGTATAAAGTATAACATTTATTTAAAAACTTTATTTTGTTATTTAACTACGAAACTAGGTAGCCGCTTATACAAGACACCTATACTCCGAATTTCAATAATATAAATATTGTAGTTTTTTAGTAAAATGCCTGTGATATACGGACGGACCAACATGACGAAACGATAAGGGTTCCCATTTTGCCGTTTTAGCTCGGAACCCTAAAATCTTTTTTATTGAACGACCCACATGAGTGTGATAATACAAACTTTACTGTATTATACAGATATACGGATTTTAGTTTCAATACTTACGTCATATTATGCAATTATTATAATAAAAAATTTATTAAGTATAATTTCATATTTACATATTATATTTGTTTAAAAAAAATACCTAAATTACCTTACATTTATGTCGATGACGTGAAAATTTACCCTCACATAAAAAATTTCTCCATCCGACATCTGTTCCGACTTATTACCACGGTGAAGTTTAATTAAACGTTTCTTATGTTATGCTTCTAGTGCACTTTTTTTTCGTGAAAAAGCACATAAAAGATCTCGTTAATAAAACCTTATTCTGATATCCTTACGATGGAACTATTGACATGTCGCATTCTAAGGAGGCACTTATTTGTGTGGTGAGAGCCAAGCGCGTGCGCGCACGCCGCTCTGGATAGTGTTGAAGACAATCGCAATAAATAGAAGGGAAAGTTTTTCCTTTCTTGCATATCAACATCGATGTCGTACAACAACTTTTAAGGCCATTTAGTCTGTATACGATAACATGACACAGACATACATTCAAGACATCATTACAAAATACAGTAAGATAAATTTCATTTCCTGATGTTAAATTTGTATTTAACATCTAATCTCCATTGTTCAAAATATGTGTTACAATTTATAGGAATACTTTACATACTGTCGCTAATCTATAAAAAAACGCGAACCAGACACAAGGCATTGATTTACAGAAAGGAAAATATTTAAGATGTGGTTTCTTTTTTGATCGGAGCCTTTTATTTTAGGAATATTAATAAAAAAATATTATTTCGCATGTTACAGCTGTATAAACAAATGGCGATAAATTAAATACCCGCATACGTTTCAAGTTAAATTTGTTTAGACTTATCGTATAGTATGCGTACACCAAAAATTAAGAATTTAACATATTGAAGTTAGCCTCAATAGAAACACCGGCTAGTAAGTATATGTTCATTCACAGCTTACACTCTAGCAAGTACCGACAACTTACAGTGGAGTTACATCTTTTTTTTAATTTATCAGTAATATTTAAATAAGTTTTCATTAAGCCAAGAAATGTAAATTTTTAATGCATGCTCATGAGTACATAATTATCTTTTTTCGTGTGAACAATATCATACTAAATTAGGTTATATATAAGTGCATAAAAATGAAAACAAGAACTCGTTTCTGACAGTCATCATAAGCTTTCTAAATGACCTTTATTTTTAAATTCTTGCACGACGTCATTCACTCTATCTATGTACGAGCTCAATGCGTCCGGCGCTTGACGACCAGAGTCCAACAAATCAGAATTCGTCAGGAATTTTTCCTCGTCCACGCTCAGCGTCACAATCTTAATCTCCGTCATTGCGACCAGAAAGCCAAAAAGAGCATAATCGCTCAAATCCTTCTGGAAGCTGTCCTCTGGATACACAAGTTCCGCTTCGACATCATAGTTCTTCAGCACATCCTTCAAGCATCGATAGTAACTTCTTTGCAGACGTTCGGAATATTTCATGCGAAAACTCGAATCTGTACATAGGTACATGAAATACAAAATATCGGTGACTGGGCTCGAATATCGCATGGCTTGGTAATCTAACAAGCAGACGTCCTTGGGCGTCTCCTCCTGCAACAATTGTTGTGTTCCTGTTAATTGTTAAGTTTAGCTACTTGTTTGCAGTTCCTGATACGTCCCTACCCTCTGTGTATCGATTGAGTGAGTTCGTCATGTATTGAGTTATTAATGAAGGTTTATATCGAAGTTTGCCATTTGTAGCTGTACGTAGGTACTACATGACAGAGGGTTTTCCATGGACCCGTGATTAGGCAGTCAAATATACCGTGCAAGGATTTGTTTTAAAATTTAAGTAAATAAATTAAAGGATCGTCTATTTTAAATTACATTATATAGATAATTATTATTTGAGGGAAATTAATTATGTGAGGGAAAATATTTAATATATTGGTAGAAATGCGTTAAAATACTTATAGATATTTATTATTTTTACATTAGTTGTGAGGGAAAATATTTTATGTATTAACAGGAAAGCGGTAAACACTTATAATACCTGTCAAATATTGCGGTAAGAAAAACGAAAAATATTTACACAAAACAGTAAAACAATTTACTACAGCCTCTTCCACAATTTTTTTTTATACTGACATTTAATAACAAGTCACTTTTAAATAATATTCGCGTTCCACGTCTTCCTTAACGGTTGTTCGGGGTAAAACCCTTTAAAATTAAAACATGGAATCCAAATTTTATTTTAAAAGTGACATTTGTTACATGTCAGTTTAAAAGGTGACTGTGGAAGAGGCTCTTAGTTTTTTATGTTTACATCAAATATTATTGTTTTTTACTGTGTGCATAAAAAAAGCATAGAGGAGAAAATAATTAGTTTTACTTATTACCTGGTATTTGAAAAGCATATTGTTAGTCCAACAATCACCGTGGCACAATACACTGTAGTCCGTCGCTTTCACGAATTCGTTCATTCTGTCTATCACAGTCGATGCTAGCTCTTCTAGTTTTAGTTTCGCACTCACATCTGTCACCACTTTAACGGATGTCGAGAACGATTCACTGAAATAATCTTTAAAATTGCTCTCATTCAAAAAATCCTCGCTGAATACTATATCGGAAAATCTATCTTTAAATGTTTCAAATTTCACGGGTTCGCGAATTTTCAAAACGTACGAAAACGCGTGCAATTTCGCTAGATTCCTTACGACTAAGTCTGCATGTTCATAATCCATAGCTTTGGTTTTGTCTCTCATCACGAAGCCTCTCTCTAGCATATCTTCTAATAAAATCACTTCTTTGTGAAGCTCTTCACGCGGATAATATCTCTTCATTATTAGCAATCTTTCATTTACATCATTGATATTTTTCTGGATTTCTTGAAATTCGGGCAGTACCTCGTCATAGACAAGCACCTCCCTCTCGTGCAGCCGGTGAAACAGCGTCTCCCTCGTCGAATTCAACAAAGTCTTGACTATCACCTGCACACAGTTGTCCTTCTGTTTCTCGTCGAACACATACACCCTGAACAGATTCGCAACGTAATGTTCGCCCCTACCGCAGACGCTATCCACGTGATATATGAATTCGTCCATATCGTGTGTCTTGGCTATGTCTTCGATGACGCTATGCAATTCCACGCAATTAAAATCATCCGGCTCGCTTATGTTGACGTCTAGTGACATTCTATGTTCTATTATTATACGTATGAATTGACACGAATGCACAACGACAACTTCAATAAGGTACTGATTCATTGACGGGCCAAATTCTTTTTAAATTAACTTTCACGCAGTAAGTGTCTAGATAAAAATTCTGATAAGGTTTCCTTTAGAACCGTCGATAATTTTAGTGTGTGTCGATTGAATAGAATATGTAGTATCGAACGCGCTAGCGATAATCATCTGATAAAGTATTATGAACGAGGTGTGACTGATAGCACATACGGGTTTTCCAGTCGTTTACAAACATGAATTTTCATACTCAACAGATTTTAATATAATCAATAAATATAAAAAAGATGGCTGTATATTTTTAGTTTTCTTGAGAAAAATAATGTATTTGTTATGGCCAAACCGTGATTAAAAATTTTTTTTTTTAGAAATTCTGGTTCGTTAAATTTTTCTATATTTTGAAAGTATTTCCGTTCATACTGATGAGTAATTAAATTATTAGCAAAATATTACAATATTTACAAATCTACTAAAGTTAAAAACTCGAAATTTGATAGGTTTCTTTTCATACTCCATAATTTACATTGTTTCTTCGGGCATATAAAGTACTAGTACTTTCCCATACAAAAGTGAGATTCTTCGTGATAAAAGACAAACAGTTTGCATTTTTAACGTAGTCTAGATAATATGAAAAATAGCTTGCTAAAAGTATTTTTATACCCACGCGAAGCCGGAATGTGTTGCTCATATCAAGTGAAAGTTGATGTGTAATAAATAATGGGATGGTTATAAACACAATTTGTACGTTTCGGACAGATGAAATTTTTAAAATTTCTACATATTAAAAAAAAATCTTTACATTTCTTATTTTATGGTGTTTACATTTAATTAAAGAAAATTGGCAATTGCTTCCGTTTTCGGCTATTTACCTTTTAGCAAAATCACGCTCGCGAATCACTCAGGTCCTGCGCATGTCGATGCTCATTCTTTTCATCTCTCACAGATCGCTGACGTACGGCAGTTCTAGCAACATAAGAGTGGCGCCCGGGTCACCTGGAAAATCTTACTCTTGGAAAGAAAAAGGATACACGAGCTGCAGCGCCTCTTGCCTCAGCGGCGTACAGGTAAGTTCTTCTTATTCTAATAACCCATATACCCTACTAACTTTCCGCCTTGACTTAGCCCGCGTAGATATAGAATGTGTTCCCTCATCTTTTATATGAAAAGATTTACTGTCACCCTCAATCTCGTACTTGCTTTCAATTCTGGTTACGGCTCCGATTCTTCATTCCCATCCCTATCCAACACTCGGTTTTGACCCTGGTCCCGCCCTTTGCTCAACTTCAAAAGTTATGTTTAAAAACTCTTTTCTTAAGGGTACAGATGTTATACAAATTATAACCAAATCAATTTTTGTCTCAGTCGAACCTATCACTTTGGAGATCTCGTGATGAGTGAACGAGTGATTGGTGTTTCACATGTACCTATAATATTTATATACCAAAAATAATACTTTTTATATTAAATTATTTTTTTAACTTTTATCATTATGTATTTGAATGTGTGAGTGTGAAGACAATCGTTTAAGTCTAAATATCACATTTTAGTGATTTTCAGCGAAAAATAAGTTTATATGAATTCTAACATGCAACGCAAGCGCATCCTCTATGTAAAATGGATACATCCAAGAATGTTGTATTCTTCAATATGATTGTGAATTTGGACAGAATCATTTAAATAAATTAAAAAATATTCTTTTGGTTTTTTATGCACTGGACAATTATTTCATTTTCAACTGTTGCCAAAAAAATTTAGTGTCGAAAATATCTCAATAAATTAACAACCATATAGCTTTAATTAAAAATTAGCTGATACTGAGCAAAGCTGATTTTTTTATATCGTTCTTAAAAATTTCATAAGAAAGTAACACTGCATAAAAATTCCAAATGTTTGATTAAATTTACGGTAACACTTAAAGTTCGATACGAGCTTATATTCCAAATATATTTAAATCTATATTTATAAAGAAATAATGTATAAAACGATATCTTGTTTATATGTATACGTATCACCTTTAAAAATACATCTGTGTTTTTGAGCTTGTTTCATGAATATCAACACGGGCATACAGTGAAGTCCGATACTTGTTTCTAAGCGTGTATGAATAGGATGTTGTCTTTTTCAAGGAACTCATAATCCAGTGCGTGCGAGATGAAGACGGAAAAAACGCATCCCCCTACATGTGCGACCCCCTCACTAAGCCGGAGAACAGGGTGAGGACGTGCAACGACCACCCCTGCCCGCCGAGGTGAGAGCGGTCACGCTGCCGTATTTGTATTGTTATTGAAGAGAGTTTGAATTGGTTTCGCACACCAAAGGGCGCGTTCCGTCAACGACGCAGTCATCAGCATCGCCGGTGCTTCGGATACGAGATAGGCTAGATCGCAATGCGTTAGCGCTTCGTGGCTATGGGAAAGGGTGAGAACTTGTCACTACCCGAGAAGAAAGTGTCGGGTTACATAACCGATCGATTTGCGTACATCTAATAGTTGTAAACGAGAGAGAGAAAAACTAAGTAAGAACTTAATAGGGTAAATATAAATTATGAAAGATTGAGCTACGTTATAGCTCTTTGGTTGACGCTCCATTTCGTGTCCGTTTCTGGAGTTTGAATTGTTTCAGAAGCTGTTTTATTTATGACTGTCAATCGACAAAAATCGTGTTGTCTCGGAATACGAGAACTGACCATTTTATTAACTAGGTAAAAAAATAAACCTTTTCCGATAACCGAAATATTTTTATAATCTTTAATTTTTATGTGAAAATATATTAAGTTTTGAACAGTCCCTAAAACTAGGCAAATTCATACAAATTATTTTGATCTTACCAGTTTTAAATTACAGCATTCATCGAAATAAGTCAAAACTTGAAGATACTCATCTCACGAAAGTGGTCAACGTGAGATATTAACGCAACACCGAAAACTTGTAACAAATTACCATCTTTTTATATATAGTCTCTTATCGAGTTGAACACAGGACGTGGATTGATCGCGCCATCACGAATGTGGACAATGAACACAGGAAAGTACAAACGAGTCTGAGGCGAAAATTGATGAGTTTTGGAATAGAAGGCCACTTTCTTTTCTAGACTAGAGGCATCCGACCGGCGGACAACGGCGTCAATATCCGCTGACACCCTTTGGGTAGCGGATTGTTGCTGATTTCTAAGGAATTTAAATTGCACAAATATTCCAAACATGACAACGCTTGTTAATTAAAAAGCAACGTTAATTAAAATACCGATCTTAAAATGCTTACCTTTTTAGGGTTCCTTACACAAAGATGGTTAAAAGATCACCATTAGTTGGTCCATTTTGTCTGTCCATCAGTCTGTCTGACCTACCTTTGAAGGGTTATATGTTTTGAACTGTAGTATATAAAGTGTTAAAATTTTCACAGAATATGTGTAAGTATATAGGTTATCTTGACAAATATTTAAAAAAATTAAGAGTTTTATATTAATTATTAATTATTACAAAATGCATGTTTTTTTACTAAGTATTATTGTTTTTGCTTTATGATAAAGACGGAAATACACTCGAGGATTTGCATGATTATAGTGAGAGCTCGAACTAAAATAATCAATAATAAAACTATGAGTTGAATTCGTGCTAAGGATCTCGAACTCAATCAATTGAAATACAATTTTCTTGAAGAAACTATGTTTGTAATAACTTATTAATTTCGTTATTGTTGCTATTCAACACATTTTATTTACAGATGGAACTATACAGACTTCTCTCAGTGCACTAAATCGTGCGGCATAGGCATTCAGACGAGGGAGGTGACGTGCATACATGAGGTAATTATTGTCACACCAACTGTATGACGCATGCACACATAAGTGACTATGTTGGTTTCCCTTGTCTGCCTGAATCATAAACGAAAGACCACGAGTCAGTTCCGGGCGGATTCGATAACCGTTTGTGAATCAAAAAAAATCGTTATTGGAATTAAAAAGGATTAATGGATGTGACTGTATACGATACATATTACTATAATTACTTTTTATAAATATGTAAAAAAAATAGTTATTTCATTCTTCCAAGTGTCATTCAAGGCAATTGTAAAATAAAAAAAAACAATTACCAATAAAATGATTATATTCTTAAGAGTATTTAATACTGGATGAGGTATTGAGTTATATTAGTGTGTTAAATATCCAGTTTGAAAAGTTTCTTCAATTATTCAATAAGGATTTATATTTTTTTCTTTCCAAAATACAAACCCCTGAACAATTTTAAAATTTAAATCCATATAATAAAAAAATGCATCTTATGTTATATAATAAATCAATAGATTGTCATCATTCAATATCCATGTAATTCCGGTCGCCAGGTGACGCGCGGGGGCACCAACACAGTGGTCGTGCCGAACAGCATGTGCCCGCAGCCGCCGCCGCCCGACCGTCAGTACTGCAACGTGCTGGACTGCCCGTTGCGCTGGCACACCGGCGACTGGACGAAATGCTCCAAGACCTGCGGCGGTGGTATCAAGGACAGAAAGGTGAGCCGCCGATATTGGAACGAAGTTCCTTGTAGCACGACACGCCGCGAAGTGCTAGGCAGTAAAAAGTATAACGTTATATAAGCGTTAGCATAGTATAGGATAAACGGCTTATACTATATATAGCGGAACTGAAAGGAGAAAGAAGCAGTGGAAAAGCAACGGAGTTTCTCTCTCTGTCTCTCTGTGGGTCCTACCTCTCTTTTCTATAAGCAACACATTCGCACTCGCCACTCCCTCTCTTTCTCTTAGCAGTCAAAGCAACACTGTTATAGGTATACAGCGTGATTGAATGTAGGCATACATGCACACTCTCCTCTTAGTCTCTCTCTTTCTCGTATGTATACCTCTTCACACAATTGGTATACGTATGTACATCATATTAAAGCCATATTAGTGTGGTCAATTATCATATAGCGTCGCAACGTGTTCTGTTCTGTGTTTGTTACTTATATTTTTATCTCTATAAGCCTGTTATTTTATAATACAGGTTATAGTAAACGTCTACCAAAGAGCGTGAGGAACCTCATTTCGGCCGGGTGTCCCCGAGACGCCGCCTGTTCTTGTTTCTTTTTACTCAAGGCCGAGGATATTATCATACTCATTTAGTTTTAGTGATCATATAACGTTACTGTTTATTAATTATGCTAATTTTTGAGAAATACTTCAAGATATTGATAGAAGACGATTGTGCTAGGTAGCAGTCATACGCTATATGTATATACATTTGAAGTATATACATTTAGTACAACGAATAATTTTCGCAACAGTGTGAAATAGTTATTGCAGAATTTTCAGGATCAGTTGTCTTTATACTTCTACGTAAACTATTTCATTCACTAAAAGTTGAGACTGACCGGTTCACATCAGATTTCATCATCAGGTTAATTTTTTTGAATTTCTAATGAAGAAAATAACATATTTTTCTTTTTAATAATGTTTGTGTTTGGATTTTTTTTATTAATTTGCAAATATTTCCTATATAATATTTAACGAAACATTAGCAAGTGTGATAGAGCATGAACAAAAACAATAACTCTATATTTTCCTAGACGACAGGAATTTCCAAAATAGTATTATTAAGAATGGCGAAATTTATTTTTGTTTCGATTAGGTGGAATGCAAGCAAGTCATGGCACAATCACATGTCGTGGAAAGGCCGGCAGCGCTATGCAACGGACCCCGGCCGGCGACCACGAAAACGTGCAACACCAGACCCTGTCTTCTGGATACTGCAGCTCCTGAAATCGGCTTGGCTAACTCTTCCTACATACAGCACGATCCAAAGAAGAAAAAGGTGTTTATGAAATAAAATGCTTAGAAAACTCAAATTAAATATCAAAATGTCTTGTAGGAATCGTCAAATAACTTTTTGGAAAAAGTAACTTTGGTTAAAAAAAATGTCGGAAGGATCATCAATATTCATACAAAAGTAATTTGAGTATAAAAATATGTAAAAACAATACAAACAACTTATCACATAAAAGTATTTACACTAGAAACGTACTTGGTAGTTTCTTTATTTGCAACAATATTTGGCGTTTGTTATTTATGAAAAATAAAGTAAAGAAAGAAAACAAGGTTAACGGTTATCGTTTGAAATTAAGTGTGATATAGCATTTTCTATTTTCTTAGGTGACAGTGAAGGTGGGTGGTTCCGCGACGATATTCTACGGAACACAAGTGAAGATCAAGTGCCCGGTGAAGGGGTATAACAGGACGAGGATCCAATGGGCGAAAGATCACCAGATCATCTCCAAATCTAAGAAATATAAGATTTCTAAAAAGGTACTTAAATTCCTTTTGCAAAGCTATGCAGCTGATTAATATTGATGTTGCAGACGACAGAACTTGCATCAATTCCAGTACATTGACGCTAATCCACACTTACTCAAATACATTCATGTTAACATGAAAATAATTACGCGTGGAGTATCGTACAGGTGTTAGAAATTAAACTTTTTTATACAACGTGCGCATGCGCGACTTGATCGTTCTGTGTAGGTCATTCACTTTCCTTCCATTCCCGTGGCGTCGAAGTGTGTAGTTTTCTTTCTCCCTTTTTCTACATCATATTTTTCTTCTCCGTCACGTAACGAAATGTGCCTAAACGTGACGTGTCCTCAAAATTTCACTGTCAAGTTTCACTTAGAAAATTCTAGTGTTAAATTTTCTATATATAAGTGTATACAGAATATTATTTTGTATACACTTATTTAACTAAAAATCACATAATCAGATTTTTAGTTAAATAAGTGTATACAAAATAATATTCTGTTTCGTTTTCTTTGGTAAATCATCAAAAACATTAAGGAAATTCATTTGTACCTGTTTCACTTTAATTAGGGCGCTCTGCGAATCACTTCTCTCTCGCTCCGCGACCACCACGGAGTCTACACATGTGTGGCGGGAAGGTCGAGCGCAAACCTCACTCTGTTGGTGAAGCCGAGACCTGGAGAATTTCCGTCCTCTGAGGAGATCGAAAGGCACAAAGCGTTAGATGAACCGTCGTCACCTTTAGCAGACAGGTAAAGACCGACTACCTTGGAATATGTAGACTGACATGTTCCAAGACAGATGTCATAGAAGTGCCTCTTGTCTATGATCATCACGTTATCTGATAGCTTTTTCGATAGCTAATCTTTATCCCTATTCTGTGAAACTGTCTTCGTCAAAATCAAGAAGTAGGGTAAATTACTGATATTTGGAATATTATATTTATTGATTAATTGATGAACTGACTTGACATGATGATGAAAAATGATATAAACATCAAAATCAATTAAAAAACAATGAACTCATCAAAATTTTATGTCATCAAAAATTTTATGCCATCTCTTTCTCGCAAAACGGAGTTTAACAATATTCTATACGGAGCTAGTAAACAATGACGTCACTGAGTAATAATGCCTTTTCTCTCTAATTAGTAATTTAAAAAGTCATTACTTGGATATTTGTGTAGTTATCAAAAAAATGCTTTGACTATACTCAAGTAAAAAAAAATTTAAATGCAATAATATAAAAAAGATAGTAAATTACACTATTGTTAATTTGAAACAGATCTCAGATATCATATAAAAATATTTAGCCTTGAAAATGCATTCCAAGACGCATTTAGAAAAACATTATAGCTGATTTGCATTAGAAGAGCTTTAAAATTATCAGAGTTGTTGTAATTTATGTAATGTGTTACATCAACTAAATTACGTACATCGAATAAAGCGTTTCGACTTCATAGTCAGTTACATGACGCAAACTTTTGTACGAAGCATAAAAGAGAGGCATGACATGTTATCTCATAGAACATGTGTGCACTTAACATCTGTCTCAAGCTCTCGTGTGACACACATCAATTACTGCTATTTCAAGGTATATTAAATTTAGTTTTTGCAAGGAATCGAACATTTCTGTTAGTTCTTTTCATCCTCACACCCGATACGGAACACCGAGATGCATGAGTATTTGTATTGACAGAACCGACGCCCGCTACCGCGCGATGCTGGGCGGCACCTCGGACGACCAGTCCCACGAGCAAAGACCTGGAGACCAGAGAAGGAACTACAAGAACCGTCAAAGAGGTGGAGGTTACTTTTTTTTTTCTTTACTCGAAATATGAGCTTCGGGCAATGTAACGTGATGTTAATGATTTTATTATTATTATTAATGAAGATGATCTAAAACATGCTTAATGTTACATAATATTCATGCATTGTAAAGCTGTAATTGTAAAAAATGTTGATTTATTCCCAAACTATTAGATTTGTGTTTTTAGTATCAAATAGTTTATTATATAATTATTGAAATAAAATAATATATACGTATTCCCCGATGTCTTAACAGGATAACATACTTCGCTTATGTTTAAAATTTCTTTATCTCGTATACAACTATATTTATTTTAAAATACAAACATAATTTCAACATCAATTATCACCAAGCTTTAATACAAGTAGGCAAATTGTATACTAACAAACGCTAGGATTTTATTTTACAAACCGAAGTATTCATTTTAAACCCCTTATTTTGACTGCAGGGCCGATGCCGCCATTTTGTTTTAGCGGCCTCCTTAACATTTGCCGAGTCGAAACTTGTTTAATTCACAAACAAGGAACAACAATATAAATTCAATTCTCATTCAGAACAGAAGGTTCCGGGAGCCACTCCAATTTTCTGGTCATCCTCGGAAATGTTCATTCATTCAAAGAATATCTGCCCAATTAAACAGCCTCGGATGCTTCGTGTTAATTAAACCTCGCCATCCTTCTACACGGGAATGCGTCCGTTCATATTTTTGTTATTTGAACAATTTTATTTTATTCGTACCGTTACAAACAAATGATGCCTTTACAGCCGGATGCTTAATTAAGATTCGCTTTCAAATTGAAAAGTTGTTATATCCACATTGTATTATCCTGTGTGTTGTTTTCGAGACGTATTATTTTATCTTCGATTAACGTCAATCGTTACGTTAGGTTAAATCGTATGATTAAAACTAACAAAACCGTCAACAATTGCTTCAATTCGAATTCTCGTTTTGAATATTTAAAAATCTTAAAATTTTGCATGATCATCACTTACTGATTTTGTTATCAGCTTCTTTATAACTTCAATCGTAAATCCAAAAAAGACGGTTTTTTTCACCAATTTCATGACATTTTAATAATCTACGTAAATCCCGACTATCGAAAACATGACTATCTCATACTGATAAACATATATATATCAGGGTCCGTTTGTATAACTCGAAAAGGAAAACTGGTTAAAGCGAAATTCAGACCCTCACATCCAGGGTTGTACTCCAACAGGTGAAGCGAAATGGAATTGGGACTTCTAAAAATTTTGAACCCAACGGAACCACTCACTCCTTGGGCATCTGAAATATTTAATTTAAAATAACGTAGTTACCATTATACATTCAAATGATGGTTACATGTTGTATTGAAATCTACAAGCGTGGCCTTTGTGTGCTGGTAATTAGATTGTTAAGTACTATTCACAATTGAAAGTTTTGGATATGTAAAAAAAGTGTATAGAGGTGTCATTCAAAATAATTGTCACAATTTGTATATTAAGTTGTATCACAGCAGTCTCTTTCGAATTTTGCAAAACGTGGTTGAAAAGTTAAATAGCAAAGTTAATACATTTCAAAAAGAACAAGTGAGAGAAAAAAAACACTTAAAATTATTTAATACATTTTTAATACTTAAACAACGACCTCATATCATGAAGTTCACGACAAAAAAATTGGTCTCTGAATTTTATCTATGAAAGCTACCTTTTAATTTTCGTAAGAATTTTTTTAATCAATAACATGACTTTTAACATGAGATACCTGCTTGTAGAATTTAATTAGAATCGAAAGGAAATGGTATACAGAGGGACGAATAGACAGATAGAACGTAACTATAAGGGTTACGTATAAGGGCTCTTTTTTATGTTTTTGGCTAACGGACTCTAAAGAATTCTGTCTTTTATTGAACAAGTTAGTGTTTAATATTTGTAAACATATTTCGTTTTAATAAGCAATCACTAGTCATTTATTCCACATCTGAATTATAATTTAATTTTTGGTTCCAAAAAGAACTGTCTAAACACTGCACTTCAAATCTATGACGTATGATTCCACGAGTTTATAGTATTGAAATGATCAAATTTAAACTAGTTTATATTCAAACAAAAATATAAATTAAACGTAATGAGATGATCCAATATCGGATGCATGTAAACCGGGCCTGCATGAAATAGAAATGCGTTATGAAATTGAATTTCACTCGAATCCGAATCGTTTTAACGAAAAACTGTCTTTGAGTTTATTTCAATTGCAAATAATTTTTAATATTACAGTTGTGTTATATCATTGCATATGTTTAATACAAAAAATGTATAAGACTGTAAAAATAATTCAGAATGTATACCGCGTACTCTCGAACAGGTAAAATCGACAAAGTTCGCGACGCCCTCTACGGGAGCCCGGCCACGACGAGCGCAAAACCGTCTCCCAGTTTCGATTCTCGAGCTCGTAACATTTACGATGAAAATGAGGTGAGCACAAACTTATTAATGGGCAAAGCCTAAAAAATAGACTAAGATCCTACACGTAAACACATACGGTAAAAATTAACTGCTGCATTCTCGCTATGTTTTTGATACTTCATATTACATTTTTCGTTAAGTTGTAGAAAATAAGATTTAAAAACGTTCAAACACATGACAAGTTTGTTGTAATCTCAGAACAATAACTAACGACACGTAAACCGCACTAAAGTAACGACAAAATAGTTTTTTGTTGTCATTTTGATGCGCCCTTTTTTTGAAATAGTATGGAGTAGTCACTAGTTCATGTTATTTCAGCTTATGATATTAAAAATCTGTTGAAAAATAAAAGATTACAGTAATAGTTTCGTGAATTATAATATTTGCTTTATGTTAGTGATGTAACTATGTTGATTGCGTTATCTATAAAGAAAAGTAAAAAAAAATTAGTATATATTTTTATTTGAAATCTAAATATAATGATTATTTGTAGTTTCATTAAATTCGCAATTGCTGAAAAGGAATGTAGTGGCTTCTATCTTTTACGTTGTACCAGGCAATGGGTTGACAAACTAAAACTAACATAAGTAATATCTGAAAGGGCGATTTTCTAATAACTACAGTAGCTCCATCTGCTCGAGAAGTTAATTACCCGAGGGAAGTATCGATGAATTCGTTAATGAAAATTTCACTATAATGACAAACGGCGTATTTTACGATAATCATTAGAACATTTTTAATAGAATTGGTCATATAAAGTATAGTAGCTGTGGAACAGTTTCCGTTTCGTTGCCGATTGTCATTTAAGAAGCGTTCTCCTATCGGATCTACTTCTCATGTCCGCATAGTAGTTATCCGAGTTCAAAAACGGACAAGTTTTTTTTTAGAATTTTCCTTAATTATGAGATAAAGATATATACAGCAAGAGATATCGCTTAAACATCAGTTTCTATCAAATTCTATATCCCCCTCATCATTTTCCATGAATAGAGCATTATCGGTGTAGCCATGAAGTAAAATCTAATAACGCGCTAATCTTTAATAAAGTTTCTCTAGCAGCGACCTGATAAAGACTTGAATCTAAGGGAAGAGATAGACTACTATTCGCAAACCTGAATACTTTATTATCGTTGAGATTCTGTCAAATTCATATTTTCCCGCGTTTATTATCACGTATACGTATAATTTTGCCACATTAAAGAAACACGAAGTAGCCGTTTTTTCCTGCCACTTTCGACACAGATACTGTAAAGTGCTTTTGGGTCCGACAATTAGAAGATTCGAAACGAAGACTCCTGCGCTGTCGCTAGGAGCGGCGGGCGCAGCGATTGCAGTCAAAGGTCACTAATGAAGCACCACTGCGACCGTACCAATGTGACTTCGAGATAGTATAATATTAGGCCTATTATTGCTGTCATCAAATAAAGTGGCTAGTGTTCATAAAACAATTAATAGACAAAAATCTATGCTACATGGTTCAGACTAGACTTAAGATTTGATGCATAGTGGTATATAATACTTCGTATTATGAAGTACAAAGGAAATAAATGTCTCACTCGGTGCCACATTCTGTGGCGCCACGTAAAAATGTGAGCGAACAAAAGTTGACCCACAAACACGAGAGTTATATTTCAAAACTCTCGTGTATATGGGTCAACTTTTAACTTTCAACTCAAAGCCGTCGCCGTAAAATATATCAAATTAAGTGAGAGTATTTATATTTTTATTATAATAAATAGAGTATAAATGAAGACGATCCAAAACTAATCGTCTTAAAACTACAAATTGCCATGGAACAAGTTACGTACACTTTGTTCGTCAGAAGTAAGGTCTTGGTAAAATCGTTTAAATTAGAATAGCAGTACTTCAATTACAGATAAATGTTATTGTATAAAATTCTCCAGACACTCAGAACTTGCGGCCTAATGCACGACAACGTGTTTTCTAACATCACAAAAATTACTTTTGACCATTCGAAAGAAAACAAAATTAGAATTTTAGTACATCCTCGTCATTCACCAAAATTCAATAAAAATATTCGCACGATGTTGTTTTATCATAAAATAGGGAACCGATTGCACTATTACTGGGTATGTTCACTCTTTTATTCGCATGATTGACGTAAAGTTTTCCATTTATCTGTAGACAGTATTGACGCAAAAAGAAATTATTTCCAACATTTGATGTATCTAACTGAACTAACTTAACTTTTATAGTTTTTTTATGTCTCAGTTATTTCAAAGTAACCCCAGTATTGCTTAAAAAGCACGACAAACTCAAACATTTAACTTTTGTAAGTGAATTTCAAGATCTCTCAGAAAAACTTTATATTTTTTTGTAGCGTCTGGATTCTCTAACAGCTTCCTTTATTGTAGCTTTTAAATGTAATTTTGTATCACTGCTTATATTGTTGATGTATTGAACGTTTTTATCAAACAATTTAGTATTACGTTGTTTCCGATATCTGTCTCCACGTTACTCTAATACTAAAGCAAACGATTCTTTGAACCAACTATCCGACTATTGGGCGCCGAGCGGTTTTATGCTCTTCGCTGCCTAATCTCTCCCATCTTCTAATTTTAATGTCAAACTTTATTCTAGATTCTTTTCATTTCCTTTTCACTCGTGACAACTACCTGAAGTTACTTCATTTTTTTTCCTCCAGGACTTCTATCTGTAATGGCGAAATATTGTTCATTACAAAATTAGGCGCTTACCTGTAACATGCAATAACAAGCAGCATGTTGTAGGCAAGCGTCTAATCATGGATTTAGGCGAATTAAAACCTCACAGAATAGAAAATAACAGAGAGTTTGGTCGCATTTACATACAAATAAATATCTTTTCTTATTTTTTTCCACTCTTTTTCTTTACTTCGTCGTTAGGGAATTTAAAAAGGAAGTATTTTGAAATGAACATCTTTCACATCACTATTTTGTTAAAAACGTTTTGAATTATTGACAGTTGACTACGGAGTCTCTTTTTTAATAAGGTTTATTTATTATTCTGAGATTACTGCTGTTAACTAAATGACTGCTGTAAGACAGACTAATGATGCATTGCACATTCACATTACATCATGGCCAGAAATTATTTTTAATGTCAGCATAACATTGTATGACCATAGGACAAATTTTTTCTATCGTATCAAAGTTAATGTAGATTTTTATTATCATTACAAGGCTTTCACTAAGACAAAATTTAATATATTAATAGATATTTTGATAGCTTCAAATTCGTATCTATTTAATTGTAAATTATCCCGTGTGTAGTTTCAATAACTACATTAAGCCATTATCGATAGACTAACGAACTACCTTGTAGTATCGCAAAGCAAAGCAAATTTATATATATATATACATCGTAAATAGATAAAATTACTTTTCCACACAGAGTCGTAGTATTAATTTCACCACAACAATGCACGAAATGCATTTAGAACGCCGCAAAATCTCGCCCATCTATTAATTACATTTATCAAGATTTCCAAGTGTAATGATATTGTCGTTAACGTACTTCGCACGAAGTAGATTTCTACATTCGGAAACTTCGTGGCGGCGATGGTACAACGATTGTTTGATCTTGCCGACTTTGAAATTGTAATAATTTTCCTAACTTTAGAGTTACACATAAATTATCACAAAACGGTCGGCGGTTTTAGCCCCTTTCATAATACCAAAGTTAACAGAAAGAAACAAAGATGTATATTTATTTCTCATCGAGATCCTAGAAATAAATGCGATGAGGTATCTCAACACTTTAAACAAACTAAACTGTTTTAATTAAATAGAAAACAAAATTTGATAACTTTCCATAAATGATGACTCTCACTTTACCTATAAATGTGGCTTTAATTAAATAAAATGAAATCATTAATTTTAATATTAATTAAAACCGCTTATTAAATGATTAACCTGATTTTCCTCTGATATGCTATAAATTTGATGATCTGTAAGTGTAAGATGGTAATCGATGTGTTAACAAACTATTGCTCGCACGCTGCGCTATGGATCCCGTTTAGGAGAGCGCGATATCGTCCAAGATGCTACCCCCAAAAGGGAACAGCGCTTCTAGGCTTCTGCCATGCCTCCATTACCTTGTAGAACAGCTTCAGGTGAGAAGTTACCAGAATAGAGAATGCGGTTGGCACTTTCGACGTGAACTCATAGTAAATATGATGGAATATCTATAAATGACTATTGCTATGAAGGATATGTTAACAGAAAAAAAAGTACCCACAACTGAAATATTTTTTTTTCAAGTTAAAATTAAGTTTATACTATAAATGCAGATTTTCTCATAACTGGTTAAAATGTATTGTTAATAGTTAAAATACACAACGAGTTTGTCACATTTATGGATATTTTGTCTATGTACAGTGAAGTTGAGAACAAAGGGCTGGGTTTTGGTTGGTGGCATTTTACGATTTTATTTAAAAAAGGAATGGATTGGATTAACTTCAAATTAACTTAATGGTTCTTGCACTTTGACGTTATGGAAATAATTTCTATATATACTTTTTTAGCTTTTCCTTTTCTAATTAAATTTAAATATCTATTAAAAAAATGAAACTTATTTCAACCTTAAAAAGTCCTGTAAGAATTGTTTTTCTTTATAAGGAAAAACCTCCTGAATAGCTTTTTACCTTCATTTAATATTACTCTCTGAGTTACTAAAGAAATCTTCAAAACTTTCCATAATTCTAACTGTTATTTTTTTTTCGCTTTAACTCCATAAGGTTCGGCGTTTCCTTATCTTTCGACTTGGGCCGACCTTCCGCTCGGGTATTTGCACGAAAAATCATTCAAATATTATATTATTATCTTCTGCATAACTTTTTAATTGAGGTATGCGCGGGAGCTCTTTGTTGATTTATTGCTATCATTTAACTGTTTTAAAATGTTGTTGTTTTTTTTTTTAATAGTTTCATCAAATAGTCTGAAGATCATTTTTGGAACGACTTTAATATGTTATATTGTATTACTAATACTATCAGTAAATGCATATTACTTCTAAAATGGTACAGATATAAGGCACTAATTGCTACCAAACCAAATGAAAAACGTCTGTTTTTAAACTCAATCCATTCTACATATTTATCAGTTAAAAAGAGAAATTATTGGTATTCGTCTGAAAGATAAATATTATACGTGATGTTCCAATTTTTAGACCGCTTTATAATTGATTAGTCCAGTTTCTTTGGGAATTTTCAGACGTTCGGGAATTCGAGAGGGCAAAGGATGGTGGACCCTCTCGTAATGTATCAAAACTACGAATCCCCTCTGACCAGAGTCGTGAGCCTCCAGGACAAACAGCTGGTGTTCCCGGACGACGACGGCGACATAATTATCGTGAATGACGATGATAGTTTCCAAAACGTTAACAATGATGCGGCTGATGATGACAACGAAACAGCTTACGTAGCTGAACCCTCCGTTAATGCTAGGTGACGTTTGTTTGTTATTTTTTCGTATCAATTTATTTAAAATAATATACATTAAACATGAATTAACATGTTTATAACTAGCCATTACTCGGCCTCTACATTAGGTGTAAATTAAAATTTAACAGTGATCGTTTATTCACTGACAAAAAAAATGCGTGTTGTTTTAACAAATCCGTTTTTGGTGACGATTTATTGTTAATATTACGAAAGAACTTGATTTAAAATAACAATTTCATATGTTATAGTAAACGTAAAAATGTCTACTCAATTCAAATGAATTGTTTGTAAAAAACATCGATTTCAAAGTAAGATTAAATAATTATAATGGTTAAATTTATCGCAACACTTTATTTGTAAAATCAACAAAATGCTTTTAATAGTACGTACTAAAAACTGTAGTTAATTGAAGATTTGAGTTGTAAAATACACAAAATAGTTCCTAGTATAAACATAAACGTTATTTAGTATTAATAACTAATACGAAAAGTCACATTGACTAAAAGAAATGTCAAAGATTGAAATTTTATTATATAGATTTTAACGACTTTTTATCATAAAAGTAACAATAAATTATGTTCAAATCAATTAAAACGTAATATTATTTTGTAAAATATGCGTACTTAATATTACGTAACAAAATACAAAAATATTTTGTGAAGTAAATAAAATTATACCGTAAATTTTACTTAAAAAGATAGTAAAATACGTAATACGTTGTATTCAAAATTACTTTCGTATCATTTTTTAAAGTAAGTACAGATCGGTTAAGCCATTCTAACTTGTCAATTAATTTATGAATAGAATTTTGTGAAATGTACGGATAGAAAATATTAAAATAAATATTAAATAGTCTTTTGGAAAAATAACATCGGTGTGTCTTATATTAGCAACAAAATTCTAATAGTGACAACTATGATTAAAATTATTTATATTTTACGAAATACAAAACACACTTTTTATGATAATACCAACAAAACTTTTTTTTTTTTTATATGAAGAAACGATTGTATTATTTTTACACAAGACTATTTTGTTATTAAACATATTTTGTTCTTAACGAACTATTTCTAATATTGATCGAAAGATGGCGCCAACGAAAAAAGTTTATGAACGCCATAGATGTGCTGATGATCAGACTTAGATAATTCCAAGAACCTCTCTAGGCTGTCACTCCTCAGTCTTTTTCGTTGAGATCAAAGTGTAATATTTGTTCTTTTTAACTTAATATCTGAAAGTTCCTGCATCGTGGAAACAATACGTCAAGCTGACTTTTGTATTTAAATAAAAATGTTTTAGTAAACTTCATGAACACAGTTTTGTTAGAAAAGTAGATTCGTTAAAAGTTTAGTTGAAAATACAGAGATCCCTAGTAAACATCACTGTATTATTTAAGTAAAAAGATACTTCCTTTTATAGATTTTAAATAATTAATGTAAGTTTATTTAAACTTTTACGTTAAATTAAAAAGAATTTCTCATTAAAATTTTCAAAATGATGGCTATAATTACTTTCCATTTGATTTAAACGGTCGATTATTATAATACAATATGAAATGTTAAATTCGCTATAACCCAGATTAAATTAACGTTAATAAATTTTGTCACTTCAACAATATTTATTTGATAAAAATGACGTCGTACTTATGTAAGTCCTACATATTAGGAAAGGACCTATTCTTAAGAAATTGCTTATTTTGTTGTTTTAAACAAAATTTCTTATCAGTGTTTTTATGACTTAAATATGCCTATCGTAAGAGTAACAAATAATTATTTCATCTTTTATATCAACTGATCTCACTGTTAATTCTGATGCCACTCGCTGTCTTGTTTCCGATGTTAACTCTGATTCAATGGAGAATTATGCGTCATGCTTCCGTTCTTAATTACTATACCGGTCCCGATAACGATCTTAGTCATATTTTGGTTTATGTCAGAGATAAGAATTACTGTTTTTAGTAAAATTTACTATATTTTATTTACATATCTGATATAATTGTACCCATCTACAAACGATATATACCTTTCGGGAGTGTGAGAAATATTTAGCAGCCTTTAGGCTGCGTTGTTATGTTTTCTCTATTTCAAGTAATTCCCCTCTCATCCGCGCTATTTAGCTGCAGACGTCCTTTTCCTACGGTTAGCTCACCTTACAAAATACTTACGATAGTAGAATGGAAGTTGCTAGTTTTCACCGGCCGGCATGAAAAGCAAAATTCGCAAAGGCCATTAAGGACGATCTCATTTAAGGCCATTTGTCTTACTTTGTTTTCTAAATCTGTTCATATCGTACATTTAGAGCTAGTAATTTTTAGTAATAATTTGGAACAAACATTGCTTAAATATATTTGTAGAATGCTTACCAAAATAATAGAAAATAAACATTAAGAATGTTTAAAGAAACATTTAAAAAAATATTTGTGAAATGGTTATCAAAATAACTAAACTAGATGTCAATAAACTTTATAAAAATATATACTATACACTGTACAGAAAAATATTATGAAAATAATTAAACTAATTAATGAAAGTATAAAAAAAACAGTACCCTAAGATTCTTATTCATGTCAAATTTTATTTTGTTAATTCATAAAAAATTAAACACATTTTGTGGTGTGAAGCATCTATCTTCTTAATTTCAAAATTAAAGTAACGAATCACCTTGTATTTTGAGGTAAAATAAATTTTATTTCAAAGTTAAGGTATGTCTATTGACCATTTTTCAAAATCTGAAATTCATTCAATTTTAAATTCTTAACTAAAATAGACTGTTAGAGCATTTGACCATTGCATTTAATTTTCAGATTTGTAAAAAATAACGATTCGAATAACTATTCATGGATGCTGACTGACTGGTCTCCTTGCACTGCCTTGTGTGGCCAAAAAGGGCATCAAGTCAGAGGGGCCACTTGTCAGGTAATAGCGGATAATTGTATAAGAAAATCTGTCTTATAGTAACAAACAGTGACACAATCAATTATTTATGTACGACTTAAGAATCTTAAGTTTCATAAACATACTTTGTTTTCTAACAAATTTTCAACAATTCTCTGCAACAGCTCAAAATCGAAAATTCAACGACCACGATAGAGGCCGACGAATGCGTGTCGCGCGGTCTGGCGCCTCCCGGCGTACTTAAGGAATGTGAAGCGGAGCCCTGCGCCACGTGGCGTGTCACGCGATGGTCTCCCCCTAAATGCTTATCGAGCGGAAGTCGTGAGTAACACTTATCATGAGTTTTTAATTTATTATTTTCCAATCGAAACAGTTAACCGGAAATATAATCTACGAGTATTTTTCTAGTTTAACGTATGATATGTATGACAACATGGTTGATTCTTACATTACTGTAAACACTTTTCTAAATTTACTGAATCTGATATAATCAATTTACTTTTTTATACACGATTTTTTTTAGTATATAATAAATCGAACTTCAAAAATAAACAAAAATTCAAAGAATTCAAATTATTCAATTAATTAATGTTTGATATTTAAATAGTGTTCCTATTTATGATTAAATCTTTGTGTATAAAATTCTTCCGTGATGTGTGTTGGTTAGTGAACTCCTAAACGGCTGGATCGATTTGATGAAACTTTTTGTGTGTGCTTGAATGGCTTAGATTCACAATTGAATCCGGCAGGTAGCGCTGCGATCGAGTCCTAAGCGTTTTTTTTTGGACGAATATTTTTTCGCATTTCAGTTTACACGCCCTAAAATTTCAGCCCACTCCATCTTCCAATATGTTAAAAAATCAATAACTAACTGTAAAATTCTAAAAAGTTAATAAGTAATTCATATTCTAAGATTAATTCATAGCTGTTTAGTGCACCATGGGTGACGCTGATGTGGAATCCTATCGTGTTGGACGTGATTGATACATGCCCAATAGCACAGATCTCTTCGTTAGATATGAAATAGAATATTTCCCAACGATCTTCGAGAAATTGTACCTACTCATGTTTTTAATTTTGAACCAAATCACACAATGACGAAACAAAGAGATTGATATGTCAAATATGTCTCATAACATAGTTTATCAAAAAAGCATTTAATGAACACACTAATACTAGCAAAGACAACGTTCGGGAATAACAACGTCTGTCGATTCTGGTTGTTTATCGTATACTACGTCACTGGAATCTTTTAAGCTTTATTTTTAGAGAAACCAGACAACCCTAGTATTGAATTTAAAAACTCAAATTAAAAATTCTTTGGTGTTATACTTATACGCGTAAACATGTCCACCTACCTCTAGTTGAATTTTAGCTGAAGAAAGTTTTTATGGCGATCATCTTGTCAATTGGTGACTCTTTAAAATACCGAATATTTCATTATATGTTTCTGCAAATTTTATTTCTGTTTTTATTGTAAATCTATACCAAAAGTATGTGGTTTTTTTGGCTATTAACAAACATATGCAAGTCCGTACAGTTCTGAAAATTCTAAACCATATCTCACTGACTTCATATGTAACTGTTTTTTGGTTATTGTTACCTGTACTATGTAAACATTTAAAATGCATTGTACGTCATTTACTTTCTGCCAGTTCTTAATTATTTAATGTAGTAAAATTATAGAATGAGGCTCTTTACAATGTTTTTTTTTTACAAGGGAATTTTGCAATCTTTGTTTCATAAAATTTTTACCAAAAATCGTCTTCAAAAACTTATTTAAATAACTTTTTAACTAAACTTCATGAAGTATTATTTAGTCGTGTTTGAAGTAGGTTCCAGCTAAAGATAAATCAGACGCAGTTGTGTCAGTTTAGATCTTATTTTTAACACAACACAAACTCATATATTTATGCTTTTTGATTATATATTTTATTGCATTAATTTAGCAGGAACCGACTCCAAAAACGACTAATTAGTTGTTTTTTGAAATCTATTTAAAAAGTCATTTAAATAGGTTTTTGAAAAAGGGTTTTGTTTTCTTTTGACGTGACAACGTCTTAAATTAGGTTGCGGCTGGGAGTCACTTATGAAAAAGTGTAACGCTCGGTAACGTAACGATGAGTCACCGAACGAGAGAGAGGCCCGCCGAATGCCTTGCGTCTCTCTCCCACTCAACTATGATCGGTCTGCCGCGCGCGCAGCACTAGAGAATTAGTGCATAGCTTGCAAATGTATTGCAAGTTATTGTATGTATATTTGTATATAAATACGTATGTATGTGTAAAGGTAAAAATAAAATTTTGTTAATATGAAATTCAGTGCGAGATTCTTTGTATAAATTAATGTTTTAAATATAATTCTTTGTATAAATAAATGTTTTAAATTGTTACTATTATTTCATCCTTCTTCCTACTATACGAATGAATATTCACATTAAAATG
Organism: Eumeta japonica; assembly: GCA_005406025.1. NCBI lineage: Eukaryota > Metazoa > Arthropoda > Insecta > Lepidoptera > Psychidae > Eumeta > Eumeta japonica. Next base: position 64,701 of record BGZK01001427.1, read on the forward strand.
ATTTTACCATTCAAAGTCGTTGTCACGTAAAACTTTCGCCCGTATACCGACTTTACAGGCAACCAAATTTTTTGTTTAATTTTCTTACTTTATATTTTTTGTTTATTGAGTAACTATAACTTTATAATTCATTTAGTTACTTTGCACGTGGATAAAGTCATGTTTAATAAAATTGACCACACATATTCTTTGCTATTGTACAAAGAAAGTGAAAAAGAATGTTCCGTTCCTAAATTTATTGTCCGCTGGTAATAAATAATTCCAGGGTCTTTACATACTTAGTTGGAGTGCAACTATCAAATTATTCTTATATAAACTATATAATTATTCTTTATAATACAAAAGCTCTACAATTTATTCTTGGGGCGCACTATAAGTTTCTGGAACTGGCCACTTACATAATCAATATTTAAAAAGTAATTACTGCATGTGAAAATGGAACTCTTTGGCTGTAGAATACAATTTTTTTCATTTAACTTTCAATTGTTTTTAAATTGTGGCGTCATTTTAAATATTGCGTTTCTTCATCACTATGGATTTAAATCGTTACAATTTTCTAAGTATTTTCTACGATTTTAAGTGTAATTTGACAGGTCAACAGAGCGTTTCTTGGATTGCAACTGCTTTTGGCAATGAAGCATCCTCCAACATCACTATATAAATAGTGATCAGTTATAAAACTGATTTGAAAAATTCAAGCATATTCGTGTCAATCTCAATGACGAATTTCGTAATGACAGCCCTTCCTCCGCTATAGACAACAAAACGTCAATGCTGTGCGCCATATGATCGAAGCAGACAGATATGTAACCCACCATGAGATTCGGGCATCCTTAAGCATAGCCATGAATCAAATATATTCAAACCTACATAAACATTTTGGTATGAAGAAGCTATGCACGCGGTGGATCTCACACAATTTTACTGAAGCTCAAAAAACGGACCGCGTTACTTGATACGATGGCAGATGCAAGTAAGGGATGTCAAATTTAGTGTGAGATATGTCTCACATGTTGTCTCAAATCTCTCATTTGGCACCTACGTCTTATGATACGTAGGTGACAAAACATGGATTTATTGCTACGACCTCAAAACAAAGCCGCAATCGACCGTATGGGTTAATCGAGATCAGCCGAAACCAACCAAAGAAGCGCACGAGCGAAGTGCTTCTAAGCGGATAATTGGTTCTTTTTTGATTAAAACTGGACTCGTTGCTATTGTTGTTTTGGAGAATTGCCGTACCATGAATAGTGATTGCTATATTACTATTTATCTGTTAGAAGTTATTGACGAACTCCGTAAAATAACCGTAAACGTCGTATCATCTTGCACCACTACAAAGCCAGTTCTCACACGGCCAGATAGACAAATAAATTTCTTGAAGGAGAAAAACGTTAGACTAGAATCTTGTGACTTTTTTTGATCGCAAAAATTAAGGACCAATACGCGGTCAACGATTTTTATCACCAGACGAGGCTGTCAAAGAAAATAAAAACATTTTTCCAAGGTCACCACGGAGGAGTGACATAAATATTTTTAAAATTGATTTATTCATGTAAAATAGTGAGTTAGTACTGACGGAGAATATTTTGAAAAAGAGTAAATTAATTAATTCCAGTAACTTTCAGTGCGCCCTACGTACAGTTCAAATTTTCATTCATTTGCAAATTAAACTAATTTACCCTATTTCTTCTGTTATCGCTAAAGAGTTCCGATGTGTTCCTTCTAAGACTGTCACATTGGAATTGTATAAATAAATGAAAATATGGAGGTAGATTAATAAGTAATTTATTTTAATTCTGTGTATATTAGGTTTTACTAATAGCCATTGACAATAATTTCTGGCAACAAATCGTAGTATTATTTGTATACCGTAATTCGTTACCGTTAAGGAATGCTGTGACTTCCATGATCAGCTTAGCAGCCTGAGATGATAACCACCAAATACAAAAACTCGAATAACTAAAAAAAAGGGCTCAAGCACACTATATTTGCCTATAATATTTGAGGATATTCCTTGATTTCTTTAAGATTCCATCATCAGATCCTTACTTGGTGACTATGGGAATACCTGGAAAGTATAGTCTTTCGAAATAAAAAAAAATCGTAATCAGTATTCAATTGTCGAAACTATTACTGAACATACATTAGAGAAAACGTACCTCCTTCTTTTTTTGGAAATCGGTTGGAAACCATTTTTAAATGAAAGGAAATTGAATAGGGACAGTGCATTTCACGACAATTTCAATAAACCAAAACCGAGCATTGTTTTATTATGGAGTTCCAGTGCCAACCCTCTGGTTTCATCATCGGATCGGTTCCATGGTGCTATTTTCGTCAGAATCATTTATTTAAATTTCCTCTGTTATAATTAACTACCTTAATCGAGATGTGATACTTGTGATTGAGGAGACTCGGTAGGCTTCTATAGTCTTCATCAGTTTTACATCACTAAATGATATATTCTAAATGAAAATGATTGACTTATAGCTAAAAACAAAATTGTTCTATCTACGCCTATATTATTTGAGGAAGCCCCTCAATTCCTCATAGATCTCATTATAGGGAATAAATTTTGGTTAAAATGGGACTAATCAAGAAGTGTGTTTTTTTAAACAAAAAAAAAATAAGTAAAATATGGTCGGTTGTTGAACAATTTTATTATTATGATGCAACAATAAAATTGTTCTTGTTATGAATTGTTTTATTCATCAGTTATTTTACGCCGTCGCGTTGAATGCGTGAGAAACGAGACTGCTGTGCCGGGGGAGCAGTGCGACCGCGGCGTGCGGCCGGAGAAGGTGCAAAAAGTGCCAGGCTACTGCCGCGCCGTGTGGGCCACGGGCGCTTGGACTAAGGTTGTATCATGCAATTTAAAAACCTCAAAATGTATGCTCTTGCAAGCCTTTATCATCCATCGAACCTTAGATGTAGGTTGATTGACATTTTTTTTATGTAAAAATCTGACAGCGTTGTCATGTCATTTTAGAGGTCCAACGGAATATTGAAATTGAAAAATATTTATTTTTTACATGAAAACGAAGATAATAAATGTTTGTTTTCGTTTTGGAAATGAAATCCAGAAAATGAATTTAGTAATAATTTTCCATAAAGAAAAAATCTGCTTTTTCAGTATTATTTTTATTATGTGCCGAATGAAGTAGATATTTTAAGAACATTAATTGTTTCACTCTGGAATTTTGTCTAATTTACATTTTTATATTTACCAGTGCGTGGGCCAATGCGGAGGCAAAGGCCGTCAACATCGTTTGCTTCGGTGCGTGTGGCGCGCCAACGACAGGCGGGGCCGGCGCGAGAGAGGCGCGGGCGCAGCCTGCGAGGGACTGCCTAGGCCGCTCGTGTCGAGAGAGTGCCGGACGGGGGAGTGCGTCACAAAAGGCATGTCGAAAAACATAATAGAGTATTTTTTGGAGTTTACTGTTTAAGAACAGACTTTCATATATAGCATAGCGCGCTTACAATATGGCGCGCGAAGTCGTGTGTTAACAAAATGCGAAGTTGTTGTTACTTTGTCCCTCCATATAACATATTCACGCATCTTATACTGAACGCTTGTATTTTTTTTCCTTTGATAATTTAAAGCCGTTTTATTTTAACGCAAATAAACTAAACTTTCGATGTTATACGTGTGAAACGTTATTTTCATTGTTACCAATCGTTTAATTCCAAAAATTAGAATTGCAAATTTATGTAACATAATTTACGTAGTACATTTTATCAAATCAATACAAATAAATATGAATAAAACTATGTACATGCATTGAATATTATAATACGTGCATTTATATATTACTGTTATTATACCTATTGTATGTATGCTAAGATAGTTTATTTATTCGAGTTCATTTATTCCAAACATTTTATCCTTAAAAATATATGGAATGTTTTGTTTGGGAGTAAATTCAAGTCCCGCGTCAAAAGTGACATGCACATCCTAATATAAAATAGATATGACGAAATTCAACATTTTTAACTTTTTTTATAGTTTCGTAATTAAACGTTTCCTTTATCCGATACAAAAGAAAAAGTTTCTGGAAAAAAAAGTCCTATGTTTTCTATAAATTTAAGATAAGGCATCTATTGATATTTACCTTAAAACAAATATATTATAGAAATAAATAATTTTCGCATCGAGGCTGATTCAAAACTTTCCTTTTATGCAGATGGCGTTTGCAAAGACACCTCAAAGTACTGCGAGAATGTGCGCGTGATGAACATGTGTGCGGTACAGAGGTTTAGGCTGCAGTGCTGTAAGACTTGCTCCGATTAAAATAAAATAACACTAGTCGTTAAAATTAACTATACTCAGTTAACGGATACGCATCACAAAAACATTCTAGTGGTCAAACTAGTGATTATAATACGATGCTACCGCAGAAAGATTAAGAACTTTCATAAAGGAAATATTACAACGTTGTGAGAAAACATAGAGTTTGCACGAATCGTGTTATTTAGAAAAATTATTCATCTCCATCCTTATTCAAGGAACGGTTTTTAAGTACTTATGTATTTATTACAACTTAGATTGTCGTCATTGAAACATTTTTTTTTCTATATAATTTAATTATACTTGAATATTGATATCGAATAACTATCGAAAGTCGAAGACTTGTAGGAGAAATATTTAGTGAAATATTTTGTAAATTATTATATAAGGAGATGTATATAATTAAAAATTAAAATACGGTGTGCACACTGTATCTACGCTTAGCGCCTGTTATATTGAAATGTAAATGTAATGAAAGTAATTTTAATAAATTTGCACAAAACAATTAGCTAGCGCAATTAATGTACGTATAGACAAAGAAGAAGTATACACAACAAAATATAACTAAATGCCAAAAAGGGATTTCGATAAAGCGATCTATTTCATTTAAAAAAATGGAACAGTTAAATAAAGGTAAGAAAATCTTAAAAGATAACAAATTATTTCTTTCAAAAACAAAAAGAAAAGAATTCAAGTTTTTCACAGATAACACTACTGAAATTTTGTGTCGGCTTGGCGCATACGATGTGTGTTATTAATACATATATGCCGATGACCAATCATCGCCAAGTGTTGGCTAAATATATGTTAATGAATAAGTGTCAACGATCGATTGCTATTTTATGATATACAATATCGACACATATGTATTATATAACATACGCATCGGCTAGAGTTCTAAAAAAAAATAGATGCATCTATGAAATGAAGATGGGTTTTTTGAAGTGATTAAACGAGTGACTATACATCTGTATCAATGTTGTTAATATATACAAATTATAACGATTATAACTTTAAGATAACTAGTAATCGTAAAACTATACGGAAATTATCAAAAGCAATATAATTCGCTTAAAAATGTAAATATAGCTGTTACGCACGAAGTGTCCCTCTAGCACGTGTTACGCCACAATATAAATATGTATTCTATAGGTCTACTTAAACTACGTCTCTGATCGTATGTCGGCCCGGACTTCCTAATTATGGCTCCGGTACATGTTTGTGACTATGCTGGTATAAAATACTGAAAAAAACCACATGATCGCCGAGAACTCATAATAAGAGAACATTATAAATAATCTACCTGCTTTTTAGGGACATTTCCATAAAAGGCAATTGTTGACTTGTTACACGTTTGTACGTACATTTAGTCTCTCTAAAATTAAATTTATAGAGAAGAGCTTTAAAATGAAATGGAAGTAAAAAAAAAATTGTTTTTATAATTGGCTTGAGACTTTGAAACGTGATAAGTTTAAAACGAAAATTTAACTATAGTTTTAAAACTTTAAAACATGGTTAGTGCAAGTTAGTGATTCGATTACTACTTAAAGCCTTTAAATATAAACAAGTATATTTAATTACCATTCTATTATTTAGGTCAATTAATCGGTAACTGCTCTAAACTTAAAAGGAAATAAGCTTCAATTCACAATAGCAATTAAAAACTCTAGGAACGTCTAATTCAATAAGTCCGGTCACTGGTTTAGGTATTAAACAAATTATTTTTTTTGATCGTATAGATAAATGTTTTTCAAATGTAATAATAAAATTTTATAAGTCTTTTCAACGTATCACACCGTTCCAGAATGCAATGTAACTAAAGTACGGTCATAAATTTTACCACTATTCAGTTAAAATTATTGACTGTACCTAACTTAAGTACTACTTATTTCCCATTCGTTTTCGTTTAATAAGATTCAAGTTGACCGGCGACAATTTTCTAGTTAGATGCAAATCGCTAGATCGTCTCTCTTTAAACAATATCTTTGTTAACTTTAAACAATATGAATTCAAAATTATATTCAAGTAAATATTGATTTCTCGTTCTAAAAATCGGGCAGGAAATCAAGATGATTTCTGGTGACACAGTGATATACTATTAATGTGACAAAGCGTAGCACTCCACAACCCGCTCACACTTTTGTACTACATACTAAAACATTTATTGTTTGCTTATTTTTAAAGGTACTATGCAACAAAATAGTTTTTGGTTTTTAAAATGAAACTGTGAATAATTTTGAAAAATGTAACTGACACTTTAAAGACTGTGTGAATTCTACGTAGAGAATTTGTAGGATTAAATCGGTCCCATTTGCAAGTAAAAAGCATTTCTCTGTCTAAAAAGAGGTGTCTTTGATATTTTTTCACTGTTATAAAAGTTGATAAATCGTGTAACGGCAACTAAAAAATTAAAGTCAGTAGCATTTAATCAGATCACCAAAGATCACTTTTGTATTTACTGAGAAAAATTGAGGCCCCTACCACCACAATTATCAATTCGCCATCTTAAGCCAACCACGCCGTACGCTTTTCAATTCAATTGTTCTCTAGTCAATATCTGTAGATAAAGCCTTTCACATATATCTTTAGATTTATCGCATTTCAAACAATTAAACTTATCAAACATTTAGCAATATATAAACATAAAGGCGAAAAATAAAATTTTTGTTAATAAATAAGCAATTTTTTCGACAAAAACGGTCTTACGATACCACCAAAATAAATGCTTAAACACCAAAAATACATATTTTGATTGTGATGGAATGCGGATGTGGACACTTACAATTATTGTTAAAAACAGTAGTAAAATGTTTCAATTGAAACAGTTAATATTCACAATTTTTAAGTAAATTATTTTTAATTCAATTGTGTATTTGGAGACATTTTACTTGTAATCTATTCGCAGAATAGGTTTAATTATAATATTCGTATATATATTATATATAGCGAAATATTAAAAAAAAATCAGTTAAGATCTTTTTTAGCTTAAATATTTACTTCAAATATATTACTGCAGTATTATTAAAGATAGAACAAACATATGTTGTCAATTGTTAAGAAAAATACTGTAAATAATGATTCAAAAAGTCCCAAACTCCGAATAAGTAAGTTCTTCCGATTAAATACATTTTATTTGTTATTATCTTTTTGATTCACAATCACATTTCAGTGTCAAAAACATAATTGTTTTAATTTTATTAAATGAAAGTTTTGATTTTGATGATGAATTTTTTGGTACTTCTAATGTATATTTATTAATTTAAAAAGTAATTACCATTGCAATATGATCCATATATCATCTATATATGGATTCATTTAGAACATCCTCTTTATTATCTATATTCATGAAACTGTTAATTTATTTGTTTAGTCACTAAATAAGTCCAGATTGTAAATTGTATCGAGAATTTTGAAATAAATATATAAATAAGTTACCGAACAAAGTGTTTTTTTTCCTTTTCAATATTTACCTGACATAAAAAACTTACAAAATTATATATGGCGCATCGGGGTGGGGTCGACGAGCTCAGACACATTAACACGTTGTTATTTGCCTTTCAGGCATTGGCTACGTGCTGTAGGTGTTGAAACTCACTACAACAATTACGATGCAGCTCTAAATTGAAGACAGTTTGATCGGCATTGTGAAAAGCGAAAGGTATGAAAAAGATTCGAAAATCCCAAACAGAATTACAATGGCCATTTTTGTGTCTTTTTCATATGATTTTCGAGAACCGAGACCTGATGGTAGAGTTTTATACGGTTCAGTGTACTGAATCAAAAAACGTTAGAAATGTCTTCACAAGATCATTAATATAGAAAATTGGGTTTGTCATATTAACGAAACAACTTACATTACCAAATTAATTTAATCCCCGCACAAAGGCCAAGTGTTGTTTTTTTTAAGGCCCATATGTATAGATGATGATTATGCATTTTTAAAAGGCGTTTCATCGTATTATGTATCGAAATTTCTTTTCAGCAGAAGACAACTTCGAGACGCCAAATGTCAAAGACGCATGACATAGGAAAACCATCTGTGGTTAACCATTATGTATAGTGTTCACTACCAAAAGTAAGTTAGGTCCAGTTGTATCGGAAAACTAAACAATTATTGATGTGTATGATGCATTTGCAAGCACCATAGCTCTTATTCGGTTGCTCAATATTAGCAGATGAAACGACCAAACATGAGCAAACGATATCGTCGCTAGGCTTTTCGTTACGGCAGTCGATGTTTTTTTTTATACTCAACCCCTGTGGCATGGCAACCACGACCCTTTTATGCTTATTGTCAGGTTCATAGGCCTTTTATTCCTCGCTGTCATACTGGGATGATAGATATGGGTCAAAATAAGTGTTCTTATTCATCATTGTATTGTCTCTTTTTTAATTTCTTTTTATATGCATTGTCATTTATTCTGTTACATTTTTATATTTTTTTTTGTGACCCATGTTGATTACATATAACAATTGTTTGTTTTATAATTATTTCTTATATATATTTACAAATTTCCTTACAGCTATTTTATGATAATTACATTATTTATTCTCCCTACCATCTAATTACTTTTTACCTTTACTGTATTACATTCTTTTCCGTTTAATTCCAATCTTTATTTACTTTTGTTAAATTTAGAGATTTATTTTGTTACATCTATTTACGATATTCTTGCAGTATTTTATGAATTTGCCTCTCTTGTGTGCATCGTCCAAAATTTTCGGAAGGTGACGCCCCGAGATCAGGACGCCAATCTCCGCCTCCAGTGCCGCACGCTCCCGCAGGAACATATCGCAGTCCTCGAGAACGTGCAGCACGTCCTGAATTTTGGCGAGGTCACAGGCGCAGTGTGGTGAGTCCCGCAACCTGAATTCGGACAAGTATTGCGCTAACCTAACATGAGCCGTTAGGGTCTGCGCCACTTGGGACGTCATGTCGATGTTTCTGAGGACCCTGTACGCTTGTTCCACCCGGCGAAACAAGCGTTTGGTGATCTCACCCGTGCTTCCCTCGGTGTATCGTTGTTGCCACTCCTCCAGACTCGCCGCCCTAATCACTTTTTTTGCGTGTGACAGCGGAAACCGATCGTAGTCCACTGCCGTCTTCTTGGTGAGGGCGGCGCGTCTGGCGAGCTCGTCTGCACGCTCGTTACCCGCGATTCCGGCATGCACTCTAAGTCAAAATAGGAGCACAGTCCTGCCCTCCGCAACGATCTCGGAGATGTCTCGCCTAGCTTCATGAGCCAGAGGGTGATAGGTTTTCGGGCCCGGTCAATACCTCCAGGGAAGACCTGGAGTCACTGAAAATGTTGACCAGCCCGTCTTTACCGTTTTCATCCTCCGTATCGCTTTTTGCAGCGCGACCATCTCCGCCTGAAAGACCGTGCAGAAGGGATCGAGCCGGAGCGTCGAGTATCACGTTTCCTCACCATCCCGCCATTCCGTTAGGGCCGCACCGACTTTGCCCTCTCTTCGGCTTCCGTCAGTGTAAATCTGCAGCCCGACAACTGCGAGACGGTCCATTGTCTGGAAGTCGAGGTCCTCAACGCTCTCGTTCCCGATTTTGGGCACGTGCACAGGGTGAGGCAAGTCGCCGAAATACACGGGCCTCTCGAGCTCCCAGTCGACAAAAAATGTCCCCTAACTCTTTGCCGCGCTTAACCTCCTATAGCCAGGCCGCTTCCCTCAATCTTATGTCAAGAGGGAGCAGTCGCGAGAGGATCAGCGCGGAATGCAGAGACACTGTGCGGTGAGTCCGACACGCCTTAAGAGCGACGCTGCGGTGGACAGCGTCGAGCATCTTGCGCACGCCGAGCTTCCCTGTCGCCGGTGCCCAAGCGCACGATGCGTACAGCACGATTGGCTCTATCACGGTAATGTATATGGTCCTCACGACCTCCGGACTCAGACCCCACGTCGCCTTGGCCGCTCGGGCTAAATGCCTTTTACAAGCCTGGCGATATTGAATTATCTATGGTCATACCGAGGAAGCGTATTTGCCAACCAAGCTGATCTGCTCGCCATTCATGTGCACCACTGGGTCGTTATATTTCAGCTTTTTTCGACTCGAACCCAGCTTATTTACCCCAGCTGCAAGCTAAAGCGTGGTTAGCCTTCCCATCGATCGACGAAGCCGCCTGTCCGGAGAACATCACTCTTCTGGTGGGCAAGGCCTGGGTGGAGGTGGGATAATTTGTCCGGAGAACATGAGGACCACATCATTCGCGAACGCCTGAACGTATACGCAAATGGTTAGATCATTTACCGTGGTACATTTGTTGCGGTAATTACGTACGCTGCAGCGATATGGTTCCGCAGGGCCAACTACCACGTGGTGCGTAGCGCGCTACTAAGAGCGCAGAGACCTACCTTGATCCTTCTGACCAGGGCATACAGGTCTACAAGCACGTACGCGCTGCCGGTGCTGGAGGGGGTCCTGCCTGCTGACCTGGAGGTCGTTAGACGCAGGGAGGTGGATATCGAGCGTATAGGCAAAACTAACAGGGAGATTTTGGCCTTGTTCACAAAATCCACAAATAATTTATACGATATATGACAGGAGCGTTGGGAAGGTGCGCCGGAGGGTTGGGAGCTATACTCATTCTTTCCCGATGTCAGGGAGAGAATGAACAAGGACACCATCGAGCCCGATTACGTTTCTTCGCAGATGCTCACCGGGCATGGTTGCTTCCGAAAGAGATTATATGAAATGAAGTTGAGTATAAGAAAGGACTGTGATTGCGGATGGTACGAGGAAACGAGGGATCATGTGCTGTGGCACTGCCCTCTGTGTGATGACGAACGTAAGGAGATGATGGATAAACTGGAATACACTACTATAGGCCCGGTTCACTTCGCGGACCTCACGTCCACCAGGGGCAACTTCTACGCATTTAGGGGTTTCTGCTTATGGCTGGCATGAAAAGAGAAGTATGGTAAATAAAGGATATAAAAGGGATGATTCGAGAGAGACGCACGGATGAGCACTTTCTGTAATGTGACGTATGAAGCCTTAGGCGGCAGGCTCGCTAGATCATAGATTTGAATTTGATCAGAACAGATGTAGGGGTCCCTCAGACCCCGCGTTTCGGCCTTTATCACCCTTCTGGTGGGCAAGGCCTGGGTGGAGGTGGGATAATCTGTCCGGAGAACATCACCCTTCTGGCGGGCAAGGCGTGGGTGGAGGTGGGATAATTTGTCCGGAGAACATGAAGACCACATCACTCGCGAACGCCTGAACGTATACGCCGAGTTCTCGGAGTAAGAAGTCCAGAATAAGGTTTCAAAAGGTTGGGCCGGCTATAGAACCCTGTATACAACTCTTGGAGGTTCATTTTCTGGACTCCCTTCCAGCGTAGCGCACTATCACTTCGAAGTCTCGCAGGTATCCCCGCACCATGCCGTAGAGGTTCACTGGGCAATTGTAAGCAAGCAGCTGGGCCTTCAACGCCAGCCACCACGCGTTGTCGAAGGCGCCCTCTATGTCCAATGACACCATTAAGATGATCTTCTTGAGAATTAACTCTTCGTAGATGTATGTCATTAAATCATAGAAGGCGTTCTCCGCCCCGCGCTGCGGCATGAAGCCATACTGCGTCGCCTGCAACCTCGGCATTAAATGCCATTGGAGGCGCCCGACCTGCATCCTCTCCATTAGAGTCATAGTCTATTGCTAGATATATTGTAGTCTTTCCTTGGCTGACACCGACTCAAAAAATAACAATAATTGTAACTACATTATATTATCGTAATAATTTGATTGACTTTTAAGTAGTCTAATATTTGTCATTACATTTCATTTCATTCTAAAAAATATTTTGATCATTGTTTGTTATTCATAGGTATGTGTTGAGTTAAATTTGAAGTGGATAGGCCTACCTATCTTCTTGCGTGGTAAACACAGATCGTACTTACATATTGATAAGTAGAAAAAGTAACTTAATTATTAAGTTGTAGAAGAATACGCATTTTTTTTTACTTTTTAGTGCATAGTAAATTGTTTTGGAATATTTTGCACGCCTCACAAGCGGAGCGTTGAGGTGGTGCTCTACTCTCGACATGTCAAAAAACCCAGTATTTCGAAACTTAAATGATTTTTTTTTTTACTAATATAACACTTATAGGGTAATATAAGTGCACTAATATCAAGTTAAATAATCTGTCTAGCACATATGGTATATTTTATAAATAATTATTTTGTTTAATAAAGTAAATAATATTATTAAAATCAATCATTGTTGGACGTCCGCCAGTATGTGTTTATGGATCCATGTATGTGGCAGAGAAATTGGTCGAAAAATGTATCTTACCGGAACACTTTTTTTTATTATATAAAGTTATACCCTGTGCTGATTTCTAGTCAATATTAGCGTTCTAAGTACTGTCGTTTAATTATAATTTACAAAAAACTAAAAAACGACTGTGTATTGCACGCCTCACAAGCGGAGCGTTGAGGTGTTGTCTGTATATCTATATTTATATACAAATGAAGATTAGCCTTAAGCCATATGTGAAAAGTTGAGATCAGCGCATAAGCCATTATAAATATCTCACGAAATGGCGCGAAGTTTGAATTTGATAAATCTTTTTTTGGAATTTCATTATCAAAAACTCTATTAAAAATTTTTATTTTAGAAGTTAATGAACGCGGTGAGGCATGCACTTTTGGATTTTCCAATTTTTTTGTTTTAAAGTCGGTTTCTTTTTTGTTAAAATTTTTATTTGTTTTTTTGGTTGTACCCCGGGAAGAGGCAGAATAACTAAATAACTATTTACCACAATGTATAATAAATTAAGTTTCAGACGACTATTGTAAAAGTGAGTAGTGAAAGGGGGTGGCAAAAAACTGCGAAACGCCATTAAAAACTAACGGCTCCGGTCGAGAGCTGTAGACCTTCAAATCACTGAATTAAAATTTAAGATTTAAAAAAATGACCTATACACGTTACGTGAAAAGGTAACGTAGCATAACTGATTTTAAATCGGAATCTTATCGTACACGAATAACAGACTTTGACCGCTAAATGTCGACACTCGAGCATTGTTCCTCCCCAATGACTGCTGCTGGTCGACAAATGCGACACATGCCCTCCGTAGTCAATGACAAACCGTTTATATGTGCAAAACATACGAAATAACTAAGAAACGATCGGTATTGGAAGCGTGATCCAGCGGGAGCGCACCCTAGGCGCAGATACCGGGTGGTCTTGACGTGCAGACGGCGCAGTAAGCCGGAGCGAACACACGGGATGAACGCACATAACTTAACTGTCGCCGCACAGTGAACACTGCGCGGTACCGCACACACTCGTACATGCGCGGAGCCCGACACTCCGGAACGCAGCTTGAAGGCACACTGCACACAGTAACACACTAAACTAAACGGGGTCCAGGGGACTAGACCGAAGGCGGCCGATCGCAACGGCGGAACAACCGGAACTCGTACTAAAATTCGGGCCATCCATTCACTTATATAGGCAAAATGTAGGAATGAACTAGAATCGTCTAGTGTAGAACCAGAGAGAATCAATATTTTTTTGTTGCGCAGCCACTGAAGCGGCAAACATCAAAAGTTTTGATGTTTGCCGCCTCACACTTTGTTGATCGCCGTCACTCGGCTTGTTCGCTCACTCGATTCCGTGAGTACGATTAAGTCGTGTAATATTTTTATTGGGTTTTCAAAATGTCTCGCGTGTCAGATCAAATTTTATGGCAGGCCAGTTGTCGCTCACATATGGTCTAATACGTACATAGCAAAAAAACGTGAAATAATGTTGACGTAGACAAAACAATAAAAACGTTCTCCAGAAATAACTAGGTAAAATAAAAAAAAAATACAGATAATTTTAATAAATATTCACACCAATACTAAAAACCGAAAACTAATTGTTTTTATGTGTTTGACGGGTCTATAAGGCTAAATCGATTACGTCAGACTAAGTTGACTGATGTAGATAAAGAGTAATAGACTATTTGTCGTTATCTTCTAGAATGTAGAAATATCATGCATTTGGCAGTTGACGACATTTGTCACTAGATTCGTTTTGTGATCGCTTTATAAGAAAAAAAAGTGTGTGTGTATTAGTGTACACACGTAAGAAGTGAAACTTCTTTATGACATCATTTTCGAAAATGATTTACTATTTACAACTTCACAGAAATTGGTTGAATAAAGCTAAATTAGATAAAGTTTATGCAAAGGCTTTTATTACCATAGACATGGATACAAATAACTTTATAAAATTTTTTCGCTAATCACTTAATTAAAATATTATTTTCACGTCACTACTGAGTTTCAGAAATAGAAATGTTCAGAGTTTCATGTAGGAGACTTGGTAATGGTATATGTACCTAGAAGGGTGATAGGTAAAACTTTTCAATTAATGCGATGTTATAAAGGGCCATATAGAATTGTAGGAAAATTATCGAACGCTACATATAAAATCGAGTCACTCAATGAAAGAATGTGAGATATAGTTCATGTATGTCGGTTGAAAAGGTTTCAACTTAGATAATAGGAAAATGTAATATATACAAACTGTAAGTAGATCTAGGGTGTTGACAGAAAGTATATGTGACAGGTGGCCTTAGTAACAATTATGTTTATGCCACGATGACATTAATAACATTGAATAAATATGGCGCGTAACGGAAAAATGTTACCCAGAAATAAAGATGGCGCGTAACAGAAAAACGTTATGTTGCTATAAAATTTCTCCCATGCGCCGATAAAGAAGTTTCACTTCAAAAATAATATTGAAACATATTTTAAAATGTCATCTAACAATAAATTTCGATACATACGATGTTTACGGTTACGGGAAATACCGACCTATAAAATATATAACGACAATGATACTGGAATCGCAATCGAGAGCACATGGAAGAATTTATTCTCCGTCTATCCGAGAAGCATAGTAAACGTGGAAGTTTAATAAGGTTTTTCGTTGAAGCTATGAAACACCAACGGCGATGCGAAGAAACGTCGGCTCGCAAGTTATTAACTTTTAATTAAAGCTTGTATCTACTTAACTCTTGGTTTCATGTAGATAACAACAAACATAATATTATAGTAAAATGTCTTGTGATAATATTAATACTGTTAAACAAATAGTCGCAGTAAATACACGACTAGGAGTACGTAGACACACAACACCATGTCTGATATTCGTTCGTCACTGGGGCGCCGATGGCGTAGCGGCGGGAACGCACGGCGATTGGCCGAGCACGCTCTGCCCGGTACACTGTGATTGGGCTAATGAACAATCTCGCTAATTAGACAATCGCAGGACATCGTATATTCAGAGTAATGCATAATAATCTTATTAGTTCAAGTGAACAATTTTTGTATAATATACAAGCATTTACAAATTGATTTCTTAAAAATAGTTTAGCAAATTTGATGATAATTTGTGTAATGATGACATGCTCTTCAAGTTTATCTATATGGATGCCTATACCCTAGAAAAACACGACGAAACGAAAAAAAATATTTTTGTAAGCTTTACTTTATAGTAATATCTCTTAAAATTTTGTTGTGATGTGATTGTTGCTGTGCTACTGGATATAGTGCCAAGATAGCAACAGGTTCAACGTAATTTTCTTAACAACAACAAACATAAGCAACTTTTCAGGTGGCAAATCATCGTGAAGCCACGGTAAAGACGAAAGACACCGAGTAAAGTTCGGCTGCCCGGGTACGGGTACTAATGAACAATTACAACTTTAGACACAGTATTATAAAAATTTGATCATTTTTTTTAAGAATTCCGTAGGTACAAGAGTTCTAATCACTCGTGTTCGTCTGTCACAGCTAATTTGTTCAGAAACTACTGCACCGGTTATATTGAAAAGTTAGTACACATATGAATTTATGTTTTCCAAACACGGATATGTTATGAATATAAAGGTCACTTTGAGGGTTAAATTTAAAATTTAAAGAAATGTTTTGAATATGTACCGTATCACATACTAAATGAAAAGGATCGTCATGAGGGTCTCAAATATATATATATATAAGTGTGTGTGTGTGTGTGTGTGTGTGTGTGTGTGTGTGTGTGTGTGTGTGTGTGGTATTTAATATAAAGTTGAAAACTGACGTTTTCCCTGGTTGTTTCTGAAGCTACTGAGCTTAACATTTTAAATAAAATAATTCTTTACTTAGTATATGTTACAGTAAAACATAATAAGCATATGGTCTTAAAATAGCCTGGTAAATCACTCAACATTGTGCGTACGACTTTATATTTATGATTGTTTCAATTACCACTAACAAATTTGAGTCGGATTTGAGAAATTGTGGCAGGTAGATAAAATATTTATCATAGGAACCCTTTCTACGTTAGTTAAACTTGCACTTGTGTGGTTTTTTAATATATTTTGGATACATGTCAAATGATTTCGAAAAAAACGTTATAAATATTAGTTCTATCTTTTCAGAAGCGCACACTAGTATTTTATTAGCGTAATATTATAATTAATCCATAATAATAATATCAAACAAATAAATAATACAATATCAAACACTCGCAAATATTTTAAAGTTATGAAATTACAATACTTGTTTTTAATGCTTTTCATCTTTTCAGCCTTAAAACGACTTATTATGGCTAGGTTTTTAAAAATGAAAGGAATTGTTTGATATAATAAGTGTCGGATAACATTAATATAGATTTCCACACGGTACGATCTTTGCATACCTCTATTACCTCATCGACGTCTCTCAATCTTTTCATGCAAGCTCGTCGGTTGCGGGTGCTTAAAATTTGGTTCTTTTTTAATATGCCACCAACGCGATCTGCAAAAAAAATTCTAGGGCGACCCTTGGCAACCTTTCCATCACACATATTCGCTCTACAGATTTGTTTCGTTAGTCTACTTTCCAGACGGTCAAACCACCGCCACATACCTCTTTCTACTCTAGACATCTTCCTCCTTCTTCTTCTACATCTTCCTTCAAACCACACCGCTCTCTAACATCAGTGTTTCTACATCTATCTTTCCGAGACACTCTACACATACTACCCAGCGATCGCATCACCACTGCATTGATCCTACTTACATTTTTCTACTGTCATATCCAGCTTTCACTTATTATATAAGCGTAGGGATTAGAACGCCATTATGGATAACTAAGCGCACTTGTATTTAGACCCTTTTACTATTCACAATAGCGAGCAAGGCCCCATTCACTTTATTTCCCGCATTCACTCTCCTTTCGATATTTCTGTCACGTTTATCATCATTTGTAAACAGACTACCCGAGTATACAAACTCTTTCACTAGTTCTACTTTATATATCGCACTCAGTCGTACTTCCGCCCCTTTCAAACGTCATCACCTTAGTCTTACCGACATTTACTTTCATACCCTTTTTCTTAACAGAATCATTGATTTTATTTATCATCTCCTGCGGCCCGAACGCCGACGGCGCCCGAATTACTTGGTCGTTGACGTACAGGAGGTATTTGATAAACAGCTCGTCCGTCCTTAGTCCACATTTATACTCTTTCAAATCATGCAAATGTCGATTACTAAAGCTCAAAATATCTTTTTGGCTTGAACTCACTTACCGTGACTTAACAGAGATAAGGTTGCACGAGGCTGGCACTAAAAATATTGTATCCCTTGATAAAATATTAATATGGGTTGGACACAGCTGTAAGGAGTTAAATAGAAATTAAAACAAAAAAGGTAAGCCATCAAAAAAAATATCTAATACTGTTATGTGAAAATTCCGAACTTACGACACGTTATTGTCCTACTTAAACTGGTTTTTATAATTGCCACCAATAATGGGATGATATAAGGAACTTTTTTTTTTATTAGATTGACATAAGTTAAAAGAAAAAAACATCTTATCCGACTTTTAAGAAACATAATGCTAAAAAAGAGATACAATCTTTAATTAGAAAACAGGCATTACTTTCATACAGATTTGGTCTTTTCCTGGAATCGCATCTGCATTTTCATTGCTCTGTTCTTCAATTAGCACAAAGCTCCATTCCTGTATTGCCAGGACTATAACGGTATTCCCCTTTGAGACTACCGACCGAGATGGACTAGATTGACTTGGAATGAGTGAAGACAAATACTATCCACAGAACTGGGTTTAAGCACAGTCATAACGTAAGTAGATTTATTGTCGGTTTTATTTTAACAACGTACTCTATGGCAATTCTACGTTAAAAATCAGCGTTTGATATTTCATTTCTTCGCTTTCAGCTTAATTTTTTTAAGTTACAATCAAATTTAACAATTTAATAGTCATATGTGGATATTAACATACATACGACATATGTTAAAGTCATTATCCTTTCTATGTTACTCCGCAATAGGGTTAAAATAAGTCGGGTAGTTAATGTTAAAGCCTTCATTAAGGCTTTAATATTAACAACCATTATCATATGGTTTTATTATTTTTTTTTGTTTTTTTTTTAATATTTTAATATTAAATTTTTAAATTAATATTTAATTAATATATTTTTATTCTATTTATTAGTTATTGTAATAAATTATTAATTATTATATACATATATAATACAAAAAAAGTCGGTATACGGGCGAAAGTTTTACGTGACAACGACTTTGAATGGTAAAATCATTTTAATGTGAATATTCATTCGTATAGTAGGAAGAAGGATGAAATAATAGTAACAATTTAAAACATTTATTTATACAAAGAATTATATTTAAAACATTAATTTATACAAAGAATCTCGCACTGAATTTCATATTAACAAAATTTTATTTTTACCTTTACACATACATACGTATTTATATACAAATATACATACAATAACTTGCAATACATTTGCAAGCTATGCACTAATTCTCTAGTGCGCGCGGCAGACCGATCATAGTTGAGTGGGAGAGAGACGCAAGGCATTCGGCGGGCCTCTCTCGTTCGGTGACTCATCGTTACGTTACCGAGCGTTACACCTTTTCATAAGTGACTCCCAGCCGCAACCTAATTTAAGACGTTGTCACGTCAAAATATATTTAAAGTTTAATATTAACCATTAACATTGAAATTCATCATTATTAACATACTAAAACATTAGGGAGGAGAATTAATAAATATTTTTTTTTCCAAAAGCACTAAACATCTAAAACTTGTTTTATTTTCTTGTCAAATATGAACTATCCTTTTACGATTTCTAAATATACGAGCTTAGGTTGTTCATATAGATGTTATTTAGATTTACTTAGTAACAAAATAATTAACTATGTATACATACTAGCGCCATCTACCGTATGAATGAGGAACTATATTGCATGTCTATATTGTTTATCTGTGCAATAAATAGTTGTGAAAAAGGGGTCGAACTGAACACTGCGTTTTATTAGGTTATGGGCCCAGTTCACCAGTTTTCGCGAGAAATAATTAAGTTTACAGTGAATTTCGATTAAAGTATGTCTACAAATTATTTGGTGAATGTTCCCAAACTAAAGGGAAGGGAAAATTACGACGACTGGTGTTTCGCGGCTGAAAATGTTCTCGTGTTGGAGGGTATGGCGGACAATATCAAGCGGCCGTTGCCGGCTACAGCCAAAGAGGCTCAGATTGCAGAAGATTTGAAGGCGAAAGCGAAGCTTATATTGACGATCGACGCTTCTCTTTATGTGCATATCAAACAAGCAACAACAACGTACAGTTTGTGGCAGATTCTGAAGAATATGTTCGATGATTCCGGATATGCTCGAAAAATAAGCTTGTTGAGAAATCTTATTAGCATACGCCTAGAAAACTGCGAGTCAATGACCAGCTATGTCAGCCAGATCATCGAAACCGCACATAAATTGAATGGTACAGGCTTTGAGATCAATGACCAGTGGATTGGGTCGCTCATGTTAGCTGGACTACCGGAGAAATTTAGCCCCATGATTATGGCTATCGAGCATTCGGGCATAAACATCAGTGCAGACGCTATCAAAACCAAATTATTGGACATGAGTGCAGATTTTGAGGGTAAGTCGGAAGGTGCATTTGCCGCAAAAAAATTTCACAGACGGAATGTTGGCAGTACTGCAAGAACGCAAGTTCAACAACATGGAAATTCCGCAACGAATGGAATGTACGGATCGTCATCTGTCACTGTCAACGCTAGCGGTCAAGCTCAAACGTCAAGAAAGAAAATAATACGGTGCTACAAATGTAAACAGACAGGACACTTTAAAAATCAGTGTCAGGTTGCAGATAAAGCAAAATCAAATGCATTTAGTGCAGTTTTTCTTACAAAAGAATTCAGTCAATCAGACTGGCACTTGGATTCCGGCGCAAGCACACATATAGTTTCGAATGTGAACTTATTAACAAATGTTTGTAATCGACCTAAAACTAAGGAGATTATTGTTGCGAATCAAACTGTCGTGCCTGTCTCTTGCTCTGGAGACCTGCAGCTCACGACATGCGTTGGAGACAACGAATTTACTATTGATGTAAAGGATGTGTTGTGTGTACCTAACCTCACCACGAACCTACTGTCAGTGAGCAGAATAATAGCTAGTGGTAACAGAGTGATGTTTAATAAGCACGGTTGTCTGATTTACAACTCACAGAATGATTGTATTGGTGAGGCGATCCTGGAAAATGGAGTATACCGATTGATAGTAATAAGAATTCAACAACCCTTAGTGGCAGCTGTAAAGTTCTCAAGTAACATTTGGCACAGAAGACTAGGTCATATCAATACGAATGACTTAAATAAACTCAAAATGGTGCAGCAGAAGGAGTTAGTTTTGATGATAAAAGTGAAAATAATAAAATAGCTGTATAGTGTGTTGCGAAGGCAAGCAGACTCGACTACCATTTCCAACAAGCACAAGCAAAAGTCGAAATACATTAGAGCTGGTCCACACCGACTTATGTGGGCCTATGGAGAATGTGTCTCTTGGAAAAGCAAAATACTACTTGCTGTTTGTCGATGATTTCAGCCGAATGTGCACCGTCTATTTTTAAAATGTAAAAGTGAAACTTTCAAGTACTTTAAGCAATACAAAGAGCTTGTAGAAAATCAACAGTCGAAGAAAATCAAGATATTAAGATCCGACAATGGAGGAGAATTTTGTTCGACAGAAATGACTAATTTTCTGAAGCAAAGTGGCATAGTTCATCAGAAAACTAACAGTTTTACACCGGAACAGAATGGACTGAGTGAGAGATACAACCGAACCATAGTTGAGAAAGCGCGATGTCTCCTTTACGATGCCAAATTTGAGAAATTTCTTTGGCTGAGGCTGTAAACACGGCAGTGTATTTAAAAACCGATCACCAGCAGCAGGCTTGGATGGCAGTAAAACTCCGTACGAAATATGGACAGGCAGAAAGCCAGAGTTGAACCATATACGGATTTTCGGCAGCCCAACAATGGTTCATATTCCAAAAGAAAGCGAAGGAAATGGGACAAAAAGCAAAGAAGATGTACCTAGTGGGATATTCTGAGAATGTCAAGGGATATCGATTGTATGACCCTATATTGCGGGATGTCATTGTAGGCAGAGATGTAGTCATTATGGAGAAAACAGATGACAGTTTATCATCATCTATTGGAATTGAGGAGAACAGGCCATTAGATACGTCTGCAGAGAAGAGAATCAGCATTGAGACATATGATGTAGAGTGATTCTGAAGATTCATTTGAGGACACCATGACTTTGTCCCAGAAGCAGAAGACATCATCTCACAGGAAAGTGTTGAGAGTCTACCAGAAAAACGTGTTAGGCGCAAACCGGACTTCTACCAAAGTGCGAACATGTGTGTAGAAATGTTAGATGAACATATTTCTCTTAGTGATGCTATGAATGGATCTGAAAAAGATCAGTGGCAAAGTGCTATGCAACAGGAACTGGAATCGTTTCGCGATAATGATTCGTGGGAACTAGTGGATAGGCCAAGTGAAGGTACAATAGTTAAAAATAAGTGGGTGTTTAAAAGAAACACAACACTGAAGGTGAAGTGCGTTATAGAGCTAGACTCGTGGCCAAGGGCTTTACCCAGAAAAGGGCATAGACTATAATGAGACATTTTCACCAGTTTTAAAGTACTCTACATTCAGGTTATTGTTAGCCTTAAGTGTTGAATTAAATTTGAAAATTAATCATCTTGATGTACCTACTGCATTTCTTAATGGTTTTCTGCATGAAACTGTTTACATGGAAATACCTGAATATTCAAACATTGTAAATTGTAACAGTAAAGTTTTAAAGTTAAAGAAAGCCATATATGGCCTTAAGCAGTCAGCAAGAGCCTGGTACACTCGTGTTGAAGATTGTTTGTTGAAATTAAATTATAAAAGGTCGAGTTATGAACCATGTCTGTTTATGAAGAGTGATAAAATGTAACAATTTACATAGCATTGTTTGTTGATGATTTTTTGTGTTTTATAACTGTCAGAATACTTATGTAGTGTTAATAAATGAGTTGGTAGCAAAATTTAGAATAAAAGACTTAGGTCAAATCAAGCAGTCTTTGGGTATGCATATAAATGTTAGTAAAGATTGTATTACTGTAGATCAACAGCAGTTTATTGAGAGTATTTTAAAGAAATTTAATATGACTGATTGTTCTAATTCAGATACACCTATGGAAGTAAATTTAAAATTGCAAAAGGATGTGAAAAGTAAAGTAGTACAAAATATCCATATCAACAGTTGATTGGTAGCTTGATGTTTTTATCTGTGCTCACGAGGCCAGATATTTCTTTTAGCGTTAGTTTTCTAAGTCAATATAATAATTGTTTTAGCGAAACTCATTGGAAACATTTGAAACGGTTATAAAAATATTTAAAGAAAACAAAAGTTATGGCTTAATATATAGAAAGACTGGATGTAATCTTTGTGGATTTGTTGATGCTGATTGGGCATCTTGTACATTGGATAGACGATCATATACTGGTTTTGTTTCATTATGTCAGGGTCAGTGATTTCATATGAGGCTAAAAGCAGAAGACTGTAGCACTTTCCAGTACAGAAGCAGAGTATATGGCTCTATCCGAATCTTGTAAAGAAGCTGTATATCTCAGGAATATATTAAGTGAACTAATTGAATTGGATGAAAATGTGCCAATGTGTTTGTATAGTGATAATCAAAGTTCCATTAAATTGGCAACTAATCCATTGTTTAATAATAAGCGTACTAAACACATTGACACAAGACACCATTTTGTTAGAGAATGTGTATCTCAAAAGAAAATTGTAATTAAATATGTATCAACCTCAGAGATGCCAGCTGATATGTTTACTAAAGTTTAAGTTCAAATAAGCACTACAAGTTCCTAAATGCAATTGGCATGTCTGAAATTGAGAAGTAAAGTACATTTTATGGTATAAGTTTTTGATTTTCGTTATAGTAGAGTTATTTGGAAGTTTAGATTATTTTGTTAGGTCAGGATGTTATTTAGATTTACTTAGTAACAAAATAATTAACTATGTATACATACTAGCGCCATCTACCGTATGAATGAGGAACTATATTGCATGTCTATATTGTTTATCTGTGCAATAAATAGTTGTGAAAAAGGGGTCGAACTGAACACTGCGTTTTATTAATAGAAAAACACATCATTAAGGCGCCAACCAGAATTGACTGTACTCGACGACTTCCTTAGTTCAGGTTTGACTGAGTGTGCACTAAAATTTTACAGTACGACCGATCCTTATTTATGTGGACGAGGGACAAGACAATAAACGTTAAACTCCAGTGCATGTAATTATCTTCTATGTTTGAGTGCTGTATGGTCGAAGCTATCTGGATAGCTGCATTAACTCAAAATTGAATTTATTTAATTACTAACTATGAACTGCAGTTTAGCATTGCAAACTAATTATAACTAGACCAGATCGAGAATTAATCTGTCGCTGGATTTCACGCGCTGTTATTCACTTGGCCGTACATGTTACTAGTTATTACATATTACTGGCACAAAGTACAGCAGGTCCTGCGTAAGTTGGCTAGGTGTGGTGCGCTACATTAATTCGTGGACTCAGGTAATGATAAGGTTAGTTGCAATTCAGTACTAAATTAGAGAGGCACTGTTTCCTTATTGGTGAAACGGGAATAATCATAGCGGCCACATCTATATTCTGATCGTTTTAGCTGAACTAAGTTTAACTTGTTCATATTTTGCCACGTTTTGCCACGTGCCAAATTTAACGTAAAAACATTAAATGAGACATTTATTCACACATTTTGTAGTCAGTGTAATAGTATGTATGGTGATAAACAGGCAAGGGCAAAAAATAAACAATCAATATTTCATGAAATTTGTATTTATTCGTTCTTAAAGTCTATAAATTCAGTTGTTTCCCCCTTGTTTGTAACCCAAATCGACCTAAAATCATGACAAAATTGGACCATTAACGACTTATCGAAGGGATGTAAAAAACAGGCGGACGAAATATTACTTAATTAGGCTAATATTAAGCATCGATTGAGACCCCAAAGTAAGTCGCTCGCTATGAGACGCATACGAGCAGTAAACACGTATTCCACCTAAATTTATCGATTGTCATTAGGCAATTATTTTTTCCAGACTCACGTTGTTTACGTTCTGTAAAATACTTGCCTCATTTATCGTCACGAATTTAATTTTAGAAAGCAGTCATATCTGTCGAAAATGTTATTGCTATACTAATATTTCATTCTAGCTCCAAAAGAATTTTCATTACGTGGCCGTCATCCGCCCACTCGAACATGCGTACCTCTCCGTCCTGTGATGCTACGGCCGTTGCTTACAACGCGGCTTAGGCCTACCTACTTTGGAAATCCGTGAACGGACCAAAGCCTTAAATAAAATAATGGAGTAGCTTCACCTAATTTTCAGAAATTAAGAAATTTCCTATCTTTTAGTATTGTATTACTGACCAAAAATTCTGCAAAGAAGTAAATTTTTATAGGTATCTATTTTCGAAGCATTAACCGTCCGCCCACGGATCCGTCTGCACCAATTTATGATTGATAAGCAGTCGATATAAAGTCAATCGATCCGATAGCCGATGGCTCAGTGTTTAATAACTTTGCCTCCCAATAGGAAGCTACCGGTTTGTTACTGATCAAGAGAGCGAATTTACAAATAAATTATTAACTTAAGCCAAAGTTATTCGCTGGCTTCATGCAGAGCACTTTAAAACGTCGGTTTCTGCCGTTGTCATTGAATTGGTGACAACGCTCGTGAGCAGCGCACGTTATGTGATAGATTAGCCTGAAGGGCTTAGATCCAAGCTAATCAATCTGAAGATAAAACTATTCTGAAAGCGTAAGCTTTTCTGAACAGTTTTTACCTTCCGTACCAGAATAGAAAGATCTGTTGCGTCAGACTTTATTATGGTTACCAGAGTAGGTAACTAAATTCAGACGCAGTAGATCCTTCGATCGACTTGAATACGTTAGGTTCTTGATAAATTTATCTCAAGGTAATTATTAGGCAAAAAAAGGCGAAACACGACCCGCAAAACTCTAAAGGTTATGGGCCCATAAAAAAGTGAGTTAACCGTTAACTCTACGGACGCTTATCCGACTTTTCTGCCAGACTCGGACGCCGGAACGCTAATTGAATCATTATGTTGATTATGTAAATGGAGTGGGGGCGGCGGCGTCGGCGCGCCGATCCAATTTGTCCGGAGGTTTTAATTACATTTTTTTTTATATGCTCCCGCGCAATTCGATATTCATCGGAGCGTGTCGATGAGACTCGACGTAATGCACGACGCGATCGGTGGGGGCGGCTACGGTCATTGACGGTGCGATGACAAAGTGTGATAATGCGAACGAAAAAAAAACTAACAACGAACAAATTGAACAAACCGCATAAATCCGAGCGAGTACATTGACCGACGTGCAGACTAGACGTCCGACATGACATTGCGGGCACGAACTGTGTGAACGCCTGAACGCGTCTAAACAAGAACTATACTACATCATATTAAACTTTCAGTACATTTGTGTTCCCGAAACTCGAATACTGGAAAAATTAGTTTACATGGTTTTTGGTTTTTATCAACCTTTTTCAGTGGCATACCCTTCTACGTTCTTTTGATTTGTGATGTCAACGACTTTTATCATCGATGCGGTGATGATATGCGAGACAGCGAGCTCAACGTGGTCTCCAGAGCACAAATCACGTGATTTAATTTGACTCAAGTCAAAACTTGACAAATTGGTCAATTCACCCGGGGTCAGGGTTTGAAATTATGATTCGAAAGAAACGCACTGACTATGCTCTGACCAATAGCTACTTATTAAATGCTACTCTCTTATTAAGAACTATAAATATTACCTTGTGTAATAAAGGAATACATTCATTTTTTTGACATAATAAGCAGAAATCACATTATAATATTTCTGAGGATAAAAGTTAGTTATTATCTTTGCATTTCTTTGAACTTTTTAATAAAACTTTTAAATAAAGTAATTTCGACATGAGAGAGATTAGATAGTTATTTTATGTTAGCCCATTTTGCCTAAGAAAACATTTCCATCAAAATCAATACTAATTCACTGAGAAATAACATCGAGTTTGTTTTAGATTTAGCAAGGCTGCGTGCCGCAAAATTCTTTTGCCCACAAACGTGGAAGGAAACTGTGCACAGGGAGTTGTGACACTCCACTCAAGTGGACCTCCTTCTGAAAACGAACGTCGATGATGGTTTAGAACGCAATGAGTCGCTTTGAACGCAAACCTAATAGCATTCATTCGCCTTGGCATAAGAATAAGTCTCTACCTTATTGTAACACCGCATTCATAAAAACCCTGCTCTCGTGCTAATGTCGGTGCTGTCTTAGATCCTGATGGCGGCTCTGGCTGAAATTAATCCTTATTACAATCAATATCGTCAAAAAGATCACCGTCTTTCGTTCATCATCATCGTCATCTTTCCTCTCTAGTTTTACTCAAAATAAATATGTTTAATACAATAAAGCTTACCTCTGTATACCAGAGGCATGAAAAGACACCACAGCTTGTTGCTTGAAATTGTGAAAGTAACAGACATAATAATATGAAAGGATATACATACTTATTTTGCTTCAATGACGTTTAACAATCATCCTCATAGTTTTTATGATGTTCAAAATTGATATCCCAACAATTTGCTTTGCTTAAATATTTTAGTGCGTTTTTTGCAAACTTTTCCATCACACGCAATTATTGTATTTTTTTCGTCAATTAGCTTCTTTGGACATTATCCAATCACCTTAATACATTGTGTCTACCCTACTTACTACATATATAAGCCATACTGTTCACTGGCATCGCTGTTCATACCTTTAGAGATCGAATTTCAACTTGATTCTATTTTCAGGTATATTTCCCCACACATGCGTTTCAATAACGTAACTAAATAAAGAAAGTAAAATTTCGTTATGAATAGTACATATTTTAAATAAATTGTCTATTGTTTTCTTTATATCTATTTCATCTTTACCATAACTTGTAAATAAACAAGAAACGTAAACTGACGATTTATTTCGTTGCAAATGGATTCTTTGTTTGAACCATTACTATTACTAGCTACTCCGTAATATCCATGTAACATATATTGATGAGAATTTATAATCAACTTGGAAAACAGTAATAAATTGAAAAATTCATTATCGGGTTAATTAAATCTTTAATAAAATTATCAAAATTATTTACAACTATTGAAGTAGGTACAAACTCTTCAGAATTTTTTTATTGTACGTTCGAGGAGCAAACGAACAGGTGAACCATAGGAGAGTAAATATTCACCGCCGCGCATGGACACTCGTAACCTCAGAGAATTCACCAATGTATTGTTCACTTCTTTGAAGGGAAAAGGGTATCTAATGGAGAAAGGATCGGGTCGATGGAGACAGAGAAGGGGAGTGGGTCACAGGAACTTTCACTTACTGAACAAAACTAAAGAGCGAAAGCTGCTACTGCATATTTGTATTCTGCGAGAGCATGTATTCTTACCGGTCGAGCCGACTCATTTTCATGGTAACGTGCACCCAAGTTGGCCACAGCATAGTTCACTTACGTTTTTATACAAATTTATAACGAAGTGATAAAGCGTTTTATGTCGTAACTCATTATGTATTCATCTCGTAGTACCCAACTTCAGACGTATTCAAAGTTATATTATTATGTTGCGGATTAATCGTTAACATAGATCGCATCAATTCTCTACCTACCGCAGCGCCTGCGCCGTGCGTGGTGTTTGGCCGCACGGAGAGTGAGCGGCGCGACGTTCGTTTGAACAATCAGCGCCGCCTCCGCCGACGCGTGCGCGCCCATCCATAGTGCCGCTACTACATTCCGACACCTCTGTTAGCGGAATGGCTCTTATATTCAGTCGATGACAATAAACTGCTAAGTCTTTTAAAATCCATTGTGTGGAATCTTTTACACGACTTGTTTTATTCTGATTTGACATTAAAATAACCGCCAGATCAACAGGTTAACGATACTGCGTTCCCTCTCTAGATATTTTATGGATTAGCTCACGGTAAAAGTTTTTATTACCATCTAAAGAACTTCTGATAGTCTCTTAAGTGTATTTTACAGAATTCCAAATAAAAGTTGAAGATTTCAATTTTTATTTGAAGAATCACAAGATTCTGTTACGACTTTTTCATGAATATATTTAAAAAAAATTTGTGCGTCAGGAGACACCCGGTAGATGTGAAATATCAAAACTGTTGTATGCTATATTATTATAATTGGAATAATCGGAACAAGACGAGGATGGAAGATATTGCAAATGAAAACAAGAAGCTCATGATTTTTATTAACTACATTTAATATTACATTTCATCAGTTAACTCTATTAGAGTAACGCTAAAGTTTGTTTCCCGTAGACTATGCTTTAATTTTATAAATGTTACAATTGGTCGATGGTAGCTAAAATATGAAACATATATTTTGGATGTAATATTCACTATCACTAAGTTTAGAAACTTTGTAAACAATGACAAAATTTCAAAAACAGAAATCACTGTTTATAAAAAGCTTCATCATAGGACGAAATACACGATCAGGCGCATTTAGCGTAGGTCAAAACCAAGCGTCTTCGAAATGTGAGACGCTTGGTATTGCCTTATGCAAATGCGTTATCTCCTTTATTTCGCACAGCACAAGGTGCAGAGGGCGTAGGCCAAAACCAAGCGTCTTTTGAATCTTGAGAAGTCTTGGTTTTTACCTCAGTCCAACGTGCGTATAGATGTTTCACATCAAAAGGCTATTAGTACATTTTATTCCAATGCTTAACTACTTTTATTGTGTTTAAATTACAATATTGCACTGCTATTTTCTGAAAAAATAATAATATTTTTTTTTAATTCACTGCGATCAATTAAAACTTATTGATAATTAACATTAACTATTAATAACTGTTAATAGTTATTGATTCACAAACCACGTGACTGGTAAGTAGAGGAGGAGATTAATTAATAAGTTATGGTAGGCTAATGAGGCAGATAAATTCAGAGTCAGGTAAATGTATTTTAATTCATTAAGAGAACATTCAAAAAAATTTGCAGAATTGCAGATATTCGTTATGCAAAGAAAAGTGAAACAATTTAAATGAAATGATAGTGCTCTTTTTTTTTTATTTCGTACAGATTATTAACAATAATAATATAAAATCACGCCTATTTTTCAAAAGCGTAGGCTGAGACTATAAATTTCCACACGGCACAATCTTTGCGTATCTCTCTTGCTTCACTAACACCCACCAATCTTTTCACGTAAGGTCGTCGGATGCTTAAAATTTGATTCCTTTTTAATATGTCACCAATTTGGTGTGCTATTTCTAGGGCGACCCTTGTCAACTTTCTCATCACCCACATTCGTTCTATAAATTTGTTCTGTCTGTCTACTTTCGTCCACCGTTTCCAAATTGCCAAAGCACTGTTATATACCTTTCTTCATATCTACCTTCAAACCACACCGCTTTCTGACATTATTGTTCTTACATATACCTTTCGGAGATACTTCAAACAATTTACGCACTAATTTCATTTGCACTGCATTGATTCTACTCTGATATTTCTTCTACAATAATCAATTTTTACTACCACACATGAGCGTAGGGTTTAGAACCTCATTATGGATATCTAAGTGCGCTTGTTATGACATACCTTTACTATTCACAATAACAAGTAAATAATAAGAAAGTAATAAGTAAATAAGTAAGCACATTCACTTTATTTCGTGCCTTCTAAAGTATACAAACTCTTTCAATTGTTCAACTCTCTTATCTTCCATTTATATGTCGCATTCAATCGTACTTTTTCCCCATTAAAACACCATCACCTTAGACTTGCTGACATTTAGTTTCATACCACTTTTCGTTATAGTACCATTTATTTTAATCACTACCTCCTGCAACTCGCGTGATAACAAAACAAGAATTATTTGTCGCCAGCGTACAGGAAGCATTAAACAAACAGCTGATCCATTTTTAGTCCACACTCATATCTTTCGGATTATATAAACAGGTGTCCATGAATAAATTGAATAGCCACGGTGAAGCTACACACCTCTGTCTGACACTTTACGGGTGTCAAATCAATCAGTGTATGCCCCATTTATTCTAAAGCAGGTACTCGAGTCCCTGTATAGAGATTTTAATGCCTGTATCAACCCGCTACTCACACTATGCACGAATAGGGTTCTCCATATATTATTTTCTTTTATCACATTAACACTGATTTTTGTATACATTGTTAAACCCTAAGTATTAGTTTATATTTATTAAATAAATTAAATATATGTATTTAACATATACGTAACTTAAAAAAAATGTTTTCATATTTTTTACTTATTATTTAAAAACTAATTAACAGCACCATCGCGATTCACAGAAAACGCAGAAGCTTATAAATATATAAACAAATTCAAATAATTAATTAAAACAATGTAATATACATTTTTTAATTATTGTATTTAGTTTATTTATATTGATTGCCCCGCCGTCCTATGCATACGGCCCTGATACCCGGTTCGCGTGCTGCGCTCGCTCACGAAAGCTTTTCTAGAATAACTCAGCCATTTCATTAGCACCCATAATACAACACCACAGTGGACCAAACAATGGGAAACGCGTACAGTCGTACGCATACAAATCTTATTTTTGTATAGAAACATAATGCTTTCGATTGCTTTTGTGTTTTCGTAGATATACTTTGGGAAATGCAAACAAATAAATATCCGACACGACACACGGCATCCGGAATGGCGATTTTTAAATAGACGCCCTAATTCGTAGAATGGATAATCTATCTAAAGTAATTTTGTTGACTATTTGGCAGCCGTGTTATTATAATGAGAAAAACTGATAAAAATGTAACAGTAATAAAGTTAGTGATGCCTAACAACCCTATTCTTATAAAGTTCTTCATTTGTCTAAGATCAAATTTTCCGTAAACTTTAAAACTTTGGTCGGCCCTCACCTAGGGAGTTATGGGTCATTTACAAACTTAGTTGAGACTTTTACTACAAACATTTTTGAATGACATCTCGTTTCGCCCTCAAAAAGGTCTCAGAAAGTACACGGCTCAGGTTAATATATTAAGCAAACACATTTTCTAGTGCTTCGTCAAAGAATCGGCAAAATGAGAGTTGGAATTACAAACCGAGGGTTACTTACCGCCACACAATATATACCGCAATCATAGACCACACTGTTCTATTTTTTTTTTGTAAATGCGAAAAGACAGTATTTACCAATTCGTTTATAAACTACATGTTACGGACAGCCGCGCTCTTAGTGTTTAATTGGATGATATATATTATTTTGTTTTATACGATCGGCCTTAGGTTAAGAATTGTTTTTAGTTTTATCGCATATTTGTGTGTGTTTTTATTAAATAATTTGAATTTTCGTGTTTTATTACCCGGGTACGGATTAGTTGTTAGAAATTATATATTGTTAGCCTGTTTTCGTATATTTTTTGTGTTTAGTGTTTTTTTTTAATTTTATTGTGTGTAACTATGTTTTTGTCGTTTTTAATTGTAAATACAAATTCACTGTGAGAAATTGTGCCTTGGCTACTAATCAGAGGCAGAGAACCGCGACAGTCGTTGCGGTACAACCGCGAATCGGTGTTCCGAGTGTATGTGGCGCTCATGTGTGTAAAATGCAAAGTGCATGGCCGCAGCCCCTCAATAAAAATGTATGCAACTCATATGTGTAGGCGGATGTGCCATCTATAAATTTCAGCATCAGCAGCTTAAACAGTGTACAAAGGAATACGGAATCGACATTGTTCTGGTTCAGGAAACATTCCTGAAACCAATTAGGCCCAAATCCTGTGCTCTAGCAGGATATGTACAGCTACTTACGGACAGAACTTATGCTCCGCTAGGTGGTACCGCTATTTATTACAAACGTTCTCTTCACTGCTGTCCAATCGATTTATCTAATTTCACTAACATAGGGACGACAGGATGTAGACTTGCCATGACAGAGCACGGTACACTTGTCATAGTCTCGATCTATTTATCGTCCTCTAAATCATTGCTTAGGAGCAACTTAGAAGCCCTCCTTGCCTTAGGGGATCCCATCATCCTTTTTGGTGATTTTAACTGCAAAAGTAGGAATTGGGGATGTGTAGTTCCTAATACAAATGGTACAACATTAAATAAATTATCAAAAAAAAAAAAATTCAATATTATCACGCCCCTCACACCGACTCACTATCCAGATGATTTAACATCTAGACCTTCTATCCTTGATCTAGCTATTACCAAGGAGGTCTCCCTTAATGTGAACTGTATAGATCCATTACATTGCCTCGTTTTAGATCACCGTCCCGTTTTTTTAAGAATGGGTCCTCCCGTCGGCGGGTTCCCCAAGCCCAAGATTAAAATAAATGACTGGAAAAGAGTGTCGACCGCGCTTGAGAAAGTCGACACTCTCACTTAAATAATATCCCTGACGTCATAGAAACGATGGACGAAATTGACACAGCTATAAGGGCTCTCACAAACCATATCAAAAAGGTGGTCAAGAGGTGTTCACCGGAGGTTCCTGCGTCTGTAGACCGTCGGAATTTGCCTGCGGACGCTCTTGATTTGCTGAGGGCAAAGAACGCAGCTCTGCGTCATGCGTACGCATATCCTAGTAGAGGAAATCTCGCACGTCTTTGAAGAGCCTTCGCTCTGGAGCGAGGGCTCTTCAAAGACATGCGAGATCCCTCATGATGGAAGTAAAAAACGAGTAATGGAGCAACCTCATGCAAGACGTCATTCCATCCCTTCTGGAAATTAACCAAGGCTCTAAAGTCGGAAAGGTATCTCCCCATTCCACCCCTAAAAAACCCCGATAGCTCCCTCGCGGTTGATGATTTAGAAAAAGCAGAATGCTTAGTGGATATCTTAGAGCTCCAATGCTCTCATACATTACCACCCAACGATAGCCATCATATCACACGCATCGAAGAAGATTCGTCATAAAACCTCCCTCAAACCCCGAGACGACCTACCCTCTGTTCCTTTTGACGAAGTTAAAAAATAAAGCTATCAAATGCTTTCCTCTTACTCTCCTGTCACTTTTGGTCGCGATCTTTAATGAGTGCCTTAAGAAATTTTACTTCCCTCTCGTATGCAAGGAAGCCGAGGTAATCGGCATCTCTAAAGCTGGGAAATCGCGCGACCTCCCAGCCAACTATAGACCTATCAGCTTGCTGAGCGATCTTGGCAAAATTACGAAAAAATTCTTAAGACTCATTTAAGCGAGCATCTATTCGGCTAAGGCCTAGATTATAAATGAACAGTTTGGGTTTCGTCCCAACCACTCTTGTCCCCAACAAACCATCCGCTTAGGTTCCCAACAATACATTACGGAGGCTTTTAAAACCAAGAAAAGGAGCGTAGTGGTCTTGTTCGATGTGGCCAAGGCCTTTGATAGAGTTTGGCACGTAGGTCTTACTTACAAGCTGTACCTTCTGGAAGTCCCAGATCGTCTCATTCATGCTACAAATCATTACCTAACTAACAGACATTTCATGCTCAAACATAAAAATACTCACTCTTCCAGAAGACTCATAAGAGCGGGAGTTCCTAAAGGCTCCACGCTCCCTCCCTTTCTGTACTCTGCGTACACAAACGATATACGACGACCGTCGGCAGGCGTCCAGCTCGCTTTGTTCACCGACGACACCGCCCTTTATCTACGCGGCCAAATAGAACGCAGCATCTTCCCTCACCTCCAGAAGGCCATCGATGAGCTGATTCGATGGTTCCAAACCTGGAGGATCGAGGTAAACCCCGGAAAATCGGCGACCATTTCTTTTATATATAGAAAAGGTAGGAGCTCAGTATTTGTCAGATCAACCACCAACGCACAATGGTGCGTCAAAAATTCAGTCCTGCATAGGGACATAGATCTTCCTTCAATAACTAAATATATGAAGGACGCATCCTAATGTTTATTCTCTATCGCGGAGTCCCACTCGAACCCCTTTCTTTCTGCAACTGCTTCTTATGAGGCGCTGCCTCCTTATCATTTCATTTGTAGGCCACGAAATATTATCTCACATCCGTCTGACTATTTCATAGTAGAAGTTGAAAGACTCATAGAAATTAATAAACAAAATGATAATTAAATAGTCACTAGATATGTGTCCCTTTGTAATTAAGACCTAGTCATCTAGGTCATATCCCCTAAGCTCTGGACTGCTCCCACGTTTGGATGTCAAATGGTCCCGACCTGTGTTGGTATCCCAGAGACTTCCTGTGCCGAGAGGATCCCCTTAAAGGATACTCCACAAAACAAGTCACGCGCCGTCAACACCCTCGTGTGTAGTCCTGCCGCGTCAGTTGAAGCGCTGAATAAATTCCCAGCTAACAGCATCACCGCACCAGCAATGTTTTTTTCAGGGAGACTTTTTTAGTGGGTTTCAGCTCCACACTACAAGCGTGTATGGGCGCGCGGGCGTTCGTTATGCATTTTTCACCTCCTCCTCGTCGCAAGAGAAAAAAAAAAACATCCGTCATAGTTGTACTCCGACCGCCACATATTAAGCTCGGCTTCTATAAAGAAGCTTGATCGTCTGAAAACGCTGTCCATCATTTTGTCCACCACACCGCAAGAAATCCGTTCTCCGAAGCTACGTATGAAAGAAAATCCGAAGTACGAGCTTACGCGGCTATAGCTGAAATCGCCGTTACATTACGGTATTCTATTTTTTGTAAATTCGTAAACACAGTATTTACCAATTTGTGTTATTCTTCATTTATTTCGGGATATTTAGCGTAAGCCCTACTGACATTTGCCTGATTTTAGGGTTCCGGGCCAAAATGGCAAAAACGGAACCTTTATAGTTTCGTCATGTCCGTCCGTCCGTATGTTATAGGCATTTCATTCAAAATTTACAAGACGTATATAGATTTATATATTGTCTTGTATATGCCGCTATTTAGTTTTGTAGTTAAATAACAAAAATAAATATTTCTAGGAGGGGCACTCCATATATGTAACACAAGCTGAAAATATTTTTTTTCAGAAAATATCAACGTGTGGCACATGTTTCGATAGTTCTATTAAAACCACTTTAAGGTTTCTAAGCATTTTTTCTGATTACGTGAATAATTTCGGAAACAATAGCATCGAAATAGCAGAAATTGTGTGCCCCCTTTATTTTTCAAACCGTATGACCACAAAACATAAAAAACAAAGGTGACGCTTAATTTATTAAGCTTACTTTCAAGGAAAATTTTTTTGAAGATCGTTGGCTACATTGTTATTGCCGAAAACTGCGCTTCACAACAAAAGGACGTAAGTACCATGAAAATACGCTCTTTTGCTGGTGGACTTTGATTTACAGTAGTTTAATAGTAATAGTCGACATACCTACTTGTTTTCCTAGTTATAGACGACTAAAGTGCTTAAAAGTATTCTATGAGGGAAAAATGGAAAACGTATATCAATGTAATTTTTTCATCTGTAGTGCATTTCCTTGTTATAATGGCTTCAGAACCCTATAATGAACCTGGTCTGATATGCTCTTGGCCAGTATTTTGCTATATAATATACCTATTGTTTTACTTTAGAGTTAGTACTGTAACAAATCTGATGTAATGTATTTTTAGTATCACCATTTTTATGATAGATCACGAACAAAAAAAAAAGCAACATTAGACAAACTTTTTTTTAATGGAGACCTCTTTTTAATTTTTATTATACTTCTTTTAAAAATTATTAGTCATTACACCTGCTGTAATAAGGAACATTTTATGAAAATTTTGACTGGTTGCTTATTACATTTCAAAAGATAAAGAGCTGTTTAGCGTAAGATGGATGAAAAAACGTGGGCGAAGGATCCCAATGGCAGACTTTAGTCTAAAAGTTTCGTTGCTATACTACTAAAGGCTCGATCGTATATCGACTATGCCTATATATTTATGTATTTTAGAACTGATATTTTACAAGAAAAATTTTCAATTAATTTATATTTAAATTTGATATAAGATTTAGTTCTTTTTTTTAATGTGTCCCCTCGTATTGGATTGCACATAGCGTGTGATAAATTATTAAATTGAGATTTTAAATTTCTAATAGTACCATTTTAAATGGAGATCTATCTCTATGAAACCTCTGAAACATCCTGAAAAGCGACCGTTTTTTTAAGCGAACTTTGCAAAAATGCAAATCTCAACAGTCTTTCTTAAAGAACTCAAGCAAAAAGGTGGATCCTTTTTGTTTTACGTCGCGACTTCAAAATCCAATCTCAAGACAAACGCCCTCCTCCGAGATGTTTACTCTATGGATTGAATAAGATTCAATTAGTAGCGCAACTTCAATTCATTATATATATGTATATTTTTTTATAGAAAAAAAGATCCCCGATTTTACGATGGAAATGGGGAATATTTAATTCGACTCGAGCACTAGCACAGGTTTGATTTTCGGTTACCTCATCTTAATAGTCGCTTTAATTTTCCTGTTATTTTGTTTGCATTTACACTCGTCTACCTTTCCCTCTCCAAACAGAATAAAATTTTAATCGTTTTTTGTTTGTCACAATTCATTGATTATTCAATTTCATGGAATGCCATTCGGAAAAGCACTAGTTTAAATTAATATGCAGTATTTACATAAACAGCACGAAATATATGTACACAATTTTTTTTATTTTAATAATAAATTTAAAATAACGTGTACCAAATTCAATAAAATCAATAACACTAATTTCACTAGAAACACAAATAATAAAACATAATACCAGATCTAATGGCTGAAGAATATTTTTAGTTATATTTTTTTATAAATCTCTACTGTTAGTAAAAGCATAGAAATTAACCCCTACAGATGATTTCCTAAATTATTCTTCTATTTTGGTTCTATAAAAAGCTTTATCGTTAACTAATACAAAATGAAAGAACAACATTAAACTAAATAAATTTAAAAGTCAAATTTACGTTTTTTAAATTAATTGATTTTGTTTCATCTTAATATCGTTGATGCGCTCATTATTGTGCTATAAATTGTTGTAATATGACTTTCAATGAACGATTCTTCACCCAATTCAAGTTGTAATATGGGATACAAGCGCTTGAACATAGAACAAAGTTATCATATTTTTCCCTGGCCTCGTGATAGCTAGATTTTGTAAAAAACCTTGTAAAACGATTAAATAGTCAATGACACACGCTTAATTTAACTATATAATTTTTTATTCACAACTGTAACCTAAGAGTGGCCTAAATGATTTTTTTATTCAGTCTTACAATATTAGCTCCATAATTAATTTGTAATAAATTAATTTATAAATAAAGGGCAATATGTGTTCCTTATGAACTCCAATACGGCTAGACCGATTTTAATTACATTTTCAAAAAATCTTCTGATTAGTCCAGCGGGTGAGCCTATGAAGTTTGTACGCGATTGGATAAGCAGAATTATTTCTTATTTTTATAGTATTTTCGAGGGGCAAACGAGAATATGAGCCACCAGAATATAGTGATCACCGTTGCCCATGAACACTTGCCACTTCGAAAAAGTAACCGATGCGTCGCCGAACTCTTGGGTAGGAATATAGATTCGCAATAGGATATCTGATGGAGGAAGGAGTGGAGAAGAAAGGCGCCTGTGGAGGTAGGTTATGGGGTGAAGGACGGCGAATGGGTCGCCGAAACTCACACTCACTGGACGAAACGAAACATCTAAAACTGTTATTTCACGCCTATATTCTGTAAGAATGGGCTCATTTACGTACTGCATCTAAGTTGACTACAGAATGGCTTTACCACAATAAATTGCAATTTCGTGTGATATTTTCCTTAAAAGTTAAAACATTTTTTTTTTTGGTAAGGCACTGTACTTATAGATATCTGTTAAAACTTCGTCACATAACCGCTCCTATTCATCCACCAGAAGTCATCTGGTTATGATACTTACTGCTACCCGTGCAGAGACGGGGGCGGATCGCTAGTATACTCATAAAACAATTAACAAAAGTAGAAATTGCGCTATGTTTAATATTATACGAAATAACGTTAAATGAACTGCCTTGTAATAACTTCAAATGATCCTCCCAGATATCTAAAATGCGGTTATGTTCATACGCGGAACTAATTAAATTTCGTTCAGGTTAATATCTGGGCTCACTCGAATTTTCTCTGCAATAGAAACGGAACCGCAATGCTGACGGTCCCATGTACATAACGGTACAGATAGCATAAAAAGTCATTTGAAACATTGGAAATATTATAAGTTATGTATCTTTTAACGGCAAGTGAAACGCGAATATTTTAAATGAACTAAATAGCTAAATCTGTATCAATAAATAGCTTGTATTTAATTATTATAATTAAATAATTCAAATTAGCTTCTTTAAGTTTTTCATGTTCACACATCTATTCGGTTGTACTGTATTCTGTAGTCTGTACTGTACTCTATATTGAAATTCACCTAAAACGGTAAACTTTTGTTGGTGCTCGATAAGATCCCCTCTTTGCTTTTCTGTAGATAACTCACAACTCTGCCAGAAAACCAAATTTGAGAAGTGCTCCTTATCCCATGGAAATACGCTTAATCTTTATTTGATTCTTTAAAGTAAGCTACGTGATATACATCGAAGAGGTTTCAGTTCTTGGTCTTTTTCTGTGAGTGAAGGAAACTGAACTTATCACATTTGCATTAAAATGTTATAATCTATTTTTCGTAGCATATGAACCGTTATTTTAATATATTTGTATTTTATCTTCATGCGATATTCAGTAAAATAGTTTGATTTGTATTTTATATTTCATTTTATTATGTAATTATCCAAATATTCTGATTATTATTTTATTTTGCTGCAAATATTTTTTAACGCTTCTACTCAAGTCTAGTTGAAAGCCAAAAACATTTTTATTAAAAAAAGCTTAAGAAAAATTCTTAGTGAAAGTTTAATTTTTTTGACGTCGTTACTTGAGGTGTACGTATATTCGAGGGCAGGTAGGTAACCTTTGGTCGACCCGGTAAATATATCTACTTATCACTTGCCGGCCGAAAGGAACTTTGTTATATATTTGTTTTGCCCCCAGTTTTACTCGCTTAGACATAAATGAAATATTTACACTTTTAATAGATCGTCCATTGATTCTGAACGAAGGCTCGGTACCTCTCTCGTTCCGTATGTCGACTCGATTTCGATATCGACTCCAATTCGACTCTGATCCTATAACGGTTTTAATCCCAGTGACAGTCCCATTCCCAATGAAAACATCATTAAGTTTCCATCATTTCTGGGTGGTGCCTCGTTAATATTTCAAGACTATACTTTTACCACATAATCGTAGAACTATATCTATTACTTCTCAGCCCAATATCATTTACAACGTTTTTTTTTTAACAGTTGAAACCTTAAATGTGTTTAACACATCAGTGGCTGTGTATTGAATGGGGACAATATAGCCCTTTCCGATGATCAGTCTCCCTACGTTTACTTGCCTATCTAGTAAATTCCATAAACAACAGGGAAAATAAACAATACGTATTAAATTCTTTAATAAAAAATTATTATTTTTTAACTAGTAGGACTTACCGCAATTTTACTATTTGGAGTGGCTGTTTTTAAAAAATACGAAACACTTGTACATGGTACATAGTATAGCTTAATTTGGTTAGTACTCTTCGAAAGTTAAAAAATCTAACGATTTTACAATTTTGTTAGCACAAACTCGTAACCACAGATTTTCAACAATATACGAGTTGCTTTTAGGGTATTTCTTAGGCAAACAGATTCTGTACACAATCAAACAGCAACTACACCGACCCTTAATTTTTCATACTTGTTAGTTACCCGGATATTATTTTTTCGCATCTCAATAGTCCCTGAAGGGTACGAGATAGTGTTCTTGTTTAAGGAGGAGCAACTTCCTTTTGCAAAAGGCATCATAACGATGACGCCGCCGGCGGCGATATACACAGAGAAATCAACAAATCACACATGGCCGGTTACGTCGTGCTATCTTTGCGCTTTTTTATTATATTTAATTTTAGCTTTCTTGCTATCGTCTTTCGCGTTTTCAATACTAACAGGAAATAGGTGTAAGTTATATTTTTTGTTGAACAAAGATTTTACAAGTGTTAAATACGGCGCGTAATAGAAATTTTACACCTGCATGATACACCTATGTACTTTTATTTTATGAATGGTAAAATAGTGAACGCCATAACAGCTCAAAACCAGCCGAGAACGCTGCGGGCTTAAAACCGCCGGGCAACGCTCAAGTGAACGCGAAATTCTGTAAACTATACCCTTTCGGATATCTTTTTTTTTCACAAACACTCCACAAACATAAAATATTTGATGTGGCAATTCATGTCGTGGTCGACATATTGGAACGCGCCATGTTTAATATTAAAACGGTTGTTACGTTTTTAAATTTTGTAATAGCATGTGGAATGTACAAAATAGTGTTTGAACCAAACTTTTATAGCATGTATGTACTTTTGTATTCGATGCTACCATATGGTGATTTTTTTACTAAGGTAGGTAAATTGTACTTGATAATTTAATTTGTTTTGTTATCATCACGCCACCCGGTGGCGGGAGTGGCGCCGTGCGTCGGTTTGCGCCGTCATTATCGCGCCCGCGGTTGTCGTCATGCGCTAGCGTACGATACAGTATAACGTACTTAATCCGCCTCTGTGAAGTTAGTCACGAAAGCGTCGCAATGGCGTAAAATAGCGTCGAGGGGTGGGGAAGGAAGGGTCGAGGAGTGCTGAACCTGCGCATTGCATCATTCGCAGGCAATTCAGAGAGGCAGAGTTACATGCATTGTACTGTACTAGATATTTGTAAATATTGAAACGAAAAGACACGTAATTAAAACTATGTATACGTAATACGTACATTTGTTCTACTCATCATTTATAATTCAATTTCATAAAAAATGTACGAAAGTTGCATACAGTTTTTATGTAGCAACTTTAATTAGGATTAGAATTCACAATCATTCTATTCCATTGTCTGGTCTTCCATAAAATAAAAAATTGTCCTTTGTCTATAGCCTTAGACATCCGTTTTTCTGAATGACATACTATCCCTATTATCAATGAATACATGAGTACCCGAAAAGTTTTGCGACACTACATAATATACAAGTTATTATATTTCACTAGATATTTTCGAAAAACTGTTTATAGGCGTCTATACTACAGTTTCAAAATATAAACCTCACTTAAAGCGTATTTTTGAATTCACATCAAACATGCGTTCAATTCATTTCAACCGCGTTCTCACTTTTTAAATTTTATTTGTTAAAATTATACTTAAAAAACTTTAATGTTTTCACGCCATTTTCGGCGATAAAATTACCATTGAACATAACTAGAGCTTATAAAACGTGTTTTGTAATTTACATCAAAACTTTAAGTAGACTGATGAAGGCATCCGGCCAGTGTTTTAGCGATTTCATAAAGCAATCTAAGTTTATTAAAAAGTGACCGGCCGTTTAAGCCTCCTGAACAAGAAGAGAGTCAACAATTTAATCTTCCATGAAAATGAAACTTATTTCTCAAAGTCTCAGAAAACTACTTTCAGAAGCGAAAGCTCGCTTCGAAACTCTGTGTAGACGTTTGATTGAAATTTAATTATCTAGTAATCTATGTTTTAGTTTGTCTCAACTATGTACTGACTTCGTTAAAACAAAACTATATGGACGATAACAAACTCAGCATAAATGACATTGACGATTTTGTGTTACACATACATAGATACAAGTACAAATATGAAACTTTTGTTGAAATAAAATATTTAAATATTTGCACTTTGCCAACAGACGCAAATTTGTTGTCGAGTAGAGGCTTATAAATCTAATGGCGAACGCGCAGTGAGAACGCTGCAGCGCGGCGCTTACTCGACACGGGAAGTATATGGAGCTGCTAACACCCATCCGCCCCCACTCAAACGTACGTGGAAAGTTTGTGTCTTTTTTGAAAAGAAAACCTTGTTAATTGTGAACTCCGCGACTTTTTTAATATTAATTTTCGAAGATGAAAAAAATAGGAAATAGTATTTCATATATATAATATTATGTAAGGGCTTAAAATAATGGGGTTATTAATTTGAATATATTTCAAGTCTAGAAACAGTGTTACAAAGTTACACAATACTATTTCCCAAATATTAGACAGCATGTAATTGTAAACCCGAAAAGCGGTAAGTTGCGATGTGGTACCCTAACAGAAGGGCGTGTCTGTATAAGATATTGAAATACACTTACACGGCGTATTGTGGTCATATAGAAGTTGGACGGCGAGCCCTTCATCAGCGCCCGCGGCCTGGCTTTTGCGGACGGCTTAGAGGAGCTTTGTCATAAATGTAATAAGTGACCCATCAGCGCTTATCGACGAGGCTTAGCGGGTCGTAATTACTTTCGGCGTACACAATGCGAGCCCGACGCAGGAGTTATCGGATCGGAGCTTAGGAATACTTACAAAGCTTAAATGCACACATTTGTGACCTTAAAAATGGATGAAAGAAATTTATTACTTCCTGTTTGAGAATATTAAAAATATTCAATAATACAATAAAAACTGTTCACTTTGATGATGCTCATTTTGAGTTCTGATGAATCAGAAGTGCGTGTGACTAGTTAGTGATGTCATACCGTTGTCAAATTTTCGATATTTATATTGGAAAGAAATTTCTTACGACACGACACACTGCGAGGAGCTACGCCGAAAATATAACGTTATATAAGCGTTAGCATGGTATAGGATATTTGAAATATAGCACAATTATTTTCGTCCAAGAATATGATTTAGCTCAGCTACAGCATTTTGTCGCACGCGCGGGAAGCTCGAGTTCGATTCTGTCGAAATTTTTTTTTATTTTTTTACTTCCTTTTAAATCAATTTTATTGTTATTTTTAACATAATTAGTAATACTTGTATATTTACAGGAATTATTGTATAATTATTTTAATAGGTAACTTCGAAAATAACAAAATAGTTTTGAAGAACTTCAAAAAATATTATTTGGCAGAATATTTTGTTTGCAAACACAAATAAAGAAATATCTATGCAAAAAGGAAGACATACGATTAACCATGCAAACTTTTGCAATGAAAATATTTCCAAGAATTTAATTTTCAATATATTTTTTCAGAATTTAATTTTTTTAGCAAGAAATAATGTTTGAAGTATACTATTTTATTTAACATTATACTATTTTTGTTTATTATGAAAATAATAAGAAAAACAATTGATTCCACTTTAATATTTTGGGAAAACATCATCTACTGTTTAAATATTTAAATAAAAAACAATATTATTTTTGTCGCAGTTCCCTCTATGTACAAATTATATTATTTTTTCATAAGTAATATTAAAATAGCCATAAATAATTGTAAATTAACGAAATAATAAGTAAATATAAGTAAATAAATAGTTTAAGAATTTAATAAAAAAAGAATATTTAAGAGTGTGTGTTGTAAATTTT
Source organism: Eumeta japonica (assembly GCA_005406025.1). Taxonomy (NCBI): domain Eukaryota; kingdom Metazoa; phylum Arthropoda; class Insecta; order Lepidoptera; family Psychidae; genus Eumeta; species Eumeta japonica. The sequence goes on from BGZK01001427.1 coordinate 108,887, forward strand.
ATTTTTGCCTATTGAAGCCTATGTAATTTGTAGTAAACATCTACTAAAAAGCAAAAAGAACTTCGCTCCGACCGGGTGTCCCTAAGACTCTACTTGTCCTTGTTTTATACCGTATGTCCCTGAATTCCTTATGTTTTTTAAGGTCCAATTGGTATTTTTTTGAATAATTTTTTTCTAAGAACTTTTGACCGAAATGTATAACTTAAGAAAAAAAATATTCTAAGCTATTCCATATATAACTTTAATGGAATTATTTTACGAGACGTATGTCATCTATACGTATAACTAAAAAGTAGAACCCGACATGTCTGTAGATTGAAGGTATGCATGAAAAATGACAAGGAGACGAAACATCAAGAGAAAGATAATAATAAGAGAAAACAAAGATTTTTAAACCTGTGTGACTATCTGTCTGTTCTCGTATATCACATAAAGTAGTGAAATGATTTTAATGCAATTTTAACTGTTAGATAGGGATTACATTGGAGCAGGTTCTATTTCATTTTATTCAGACATCATAAAAAGAATGATATCCTCACTTGGCATCTAGCCTTAGAACTTACAAGTCAAATAATTATTCTTAAACCCTACACTCGATTTTTTGATAACGACTGGCTCAATTAATTGGAAAATGTACAAGTGCGGGAGGCTTGGAGAAGAATTAGTACCTAATACTTAGATTCGGAACAAAAACTTAATTATTTTACTTAACCGATTAAAAACTATTTTAGTAGACAATGATTTATAAATCAAACGCAAATTATTTTGTATATATTGTACGTAATTTACAGGGTAGTGTTTACAAATGTTTTCTCATATAAGTAATTTCAATTTGTTTTATTCTCTTCTAAGTTAAAAGTACTTTTTTATTAAAACCCGCAGGTAAAATATCTGTAAATCGGTTGACTCTGCAGGTCATTCCTAAAACTTCTCACTATGATATTTATCGATCTTCACAAAAATTAATCAATTTCATCGATCACAAAAAAACAAGGGCCCAAACTTAATGATTTACTGGTAAATATATTTTTGAAGTCTTTGAGCTTTGAAATAGCACAAAGTTTTAGAAAGGGCCTAGAAAGTGAACTATTTTTGGAGTTTTTGAGCTCGAAAAGCTTAAAGATAAGTTATTGAGCTTTGAGGCTATATTTTTATTTTTGAGTACCTCAAAAACACATTGATAAATATAACATCGGAAAGTTTTAGAATTGGCTTGCAAATCCATACATATACAGACTTTTTTACGCACAAATGTACAATTAAATTATTACTGTACGAATAAATTGGAAAACACAAAATTATCTAATTCTTTCATTATAGAGTGTATATAAACCTTTTTGGGATCAAAATATGGAAAAAGAAACCCTTTCAGCAAGAAAAATCAACAACGCTCGCGCCTTCATACCTATTCTCTCCCCGCCTTTCGAGTGATTTTACCCTACGTGATCGTGATAAGTGTTCAGAGTGTTTGCACTTATTTCACGGGTCCTAAAAATACCAATTAATTGCATTTCGCACTTACCATTTTTGGATGCTTAGCGTGATTACCAAGTTTGTGTACAAGTCTAGAATAAAAGAAAGTCATTCCTGTTCGTCTTTGCATAATATTTAATAACATGTAGCATCGTACAGAAAAAACTGAATAACGACTTATATGAAAAACTGAAATATAAATCTATTTTGCTAAAGCTTGAATGAACAAAAATAGAGCTGGGCAGTCACGAGCACTGCCGAAAGGAGTGAAAACTTAAAACAATGATATAACTCAGGTTTTTTTTGAGACTTTCAAATTAATTATTATAATAATAATATAAACTCACGCCTATTTCCCATAAGGGTAAGCAGAGACTAGATTTTCACGTGGTACGATCTTTGCCTCACTGACATCCATCAATCTTTTCATGCAAGCTCGTCGATTTCGGGCGCTTAAAATTTGGCCCTTTTTTAATATGCCACTAATATGGTTTGCATAGAAATTCCTCGCCGACCATTCCAGCAAACATTCCGACTAGAGTAGAAAGAGGTATGTGGCGGTGGTTTGGCATCTGGAAAGGATGAATTAAAGTGGACCGACAAAAACAAATTGATTGTAATATCAGAAACTAAAATATCATAATTGTTAAAACTAAAATTATTAACAATAATCCTGTTTCCACACCTATCAACACTTTGGGCAATAATCATATTCATTTTTGTATGGTTTATTTATTAATGTGAAAGATATGATGAGCCAGTAAATTTAAAATAGCAATCAATATGCGCAGTAAGTAAATTAAATTTGAATTGCAAAATTTAAACTTTATCACATAAACAAAACAACCATAATGTTGCAATTGAATTAAATTTGAAAATACAATCTTCACACATAACAAATGTTTCCATCTATACTCTTAATTCATATATACTTTTTAACATTAACATGTCGGTGACGCGAATTCATAAACTTTTACTCATCCCAAAAATCCCTAACATGCCTATAAAAGTTTTTACTTAAATAAATCAAGTTATCTATTTTTAGGTTATAATGTCGCTGGAAATACTTCTTTCTTTTAGTTATTCAAACTGTATTTCTATACGAATTTGTAAATATATTTTATACTTACTTTTTACTTCACTATTATCATAAACTTGAGAATTAAAATCAACAATCAGACAAAAATACAATTTATATAACACACAGTATACACACATTCAATACGCATATACACCGCACTAAAGTATAGGGGCTGAAGACGCGTACTAATAAGATATATACTGATATACATAACTTACAGTCGTGTGCATACTTGTTGGCCTGTGTTACTATCTGCGCGCGCACCAGTGAGTACATATAAATTCACCGCTGGCTAAGCGCAACACGTCATACTTATAGCTACAGATATAGCATTAGCATTAACAGGTCACGTGACCGTGTCGGTTACAAATGCTTTTGAATTGACCCCATCCGACCTGCCTAAAGAAGTTTTTACTTCAAAAATGAATATAATACAATCCACAATGAAGTTGTAATGACTGTTGTAGTACCGCCACTTAGAACTACTGACCTTTGATGCTGTTGTGTATATATGTAGTTTATTGACTTAACCTTATCAAATTACAATAAACACGATCGACATGAAGGAACCTAAGTCCCTGTTATGTTTACTCTTGGTTCTAAAATAACTCGATAACAGATGATATAGTTTAGGGCATAGTTCAATTGAAGTACTAGGTGAAAAAAATCAGTGATTATCATTACAAAACAAAGTAACATAATTTTCATTAATCAACAGGACTTGTCTATTTTAAAAACTAATTTTATAGAGCGGATTAGCATTTCTTAAGACTCCCAAATTGACAGTTTTTTTTTAAGATTTTCAAATTAAAAGTACAGTTATTGCTCAAGAAATTGTCTATTGCATAGGTCTTTTTGTCGTATATATTTAACTTGCACTCTATTTTCTCACTTTGTCTTTCTCTCGGCGCCAGTTTGTTTCTAATGAACCAATATCGACGCGGTTTTTGCTTAGCAAAATGTTCGACTTACATATTGAATTACGAAAAAATTAATATTATTAATTTTACGAATATAAATATCGTAACAGACATTTTTACTTATACAACCTACATAAATATTAATATATAAAAAAATAAACCTAAAAAAAATACGGGATATATAAAAAAAAATTGAATTATATACTACTGACAGACAGACGTCGATGACCATCTTGTCGTCGCTAAGTAACATTTGTTTTTAGCTATTGCTCGTTATTAGTTTATGATCGTCCGCCGGCGGCGCTGTCAGCTCCGAGTGATTCCATAGAATCTATTTGGCGAGGGCGGGTGAGCAATCGCGGGCGCCGGCGCCGGCGCGTCTCCGACGTAACAGCACGGACACTACAACATTTTATTGCATCTATATTTTACGGGCTTATATAATGGCTGGCAAGCGCGAGCGGCGAGCGGCCGGGGTTCGGTACGATACTTCACGGAAAAATTACATAGCATTAAATAACATTTGATTCATACATTAATTTCGTAAAAATTAAGTAAAGTTAGCGCTTACATACTATGAACACTGGTTTTCATAACTAATACTTGATCCAACTTAACATCGTACTAATGCTAGCATGGCTCAAAAAGGCAACCTAAATTCCAGGTTAGTTATACCTAACGGGACTATTATTGAATAAAGTCAAGCATTAAAACCATAAAAACAATTAAGTACCAGTTTTGTTTGGTTATCGAGTGAAATTAAAAAAAGTTTACATTATTTTAAAGAAATGTTACCAGCTGCCGATCTATTTAATATGTAAATAACCTTTTGGAAAAATGCGGGACTGAACATTGATAGAGTTATCATTAATAATTGTATGCAAAGAGCCGATTATTATGAAATTACTCAATAATTAAAAAAACATTTAACGTGATTATTAAACTAATAATATTAAGTGACGTGACAGGCTACCCAGTTTCTCTGAATGACATTTTTTTTAATGAAAGACATTCACTGTTTTTCATACCGACAATGACAACACATAAGTTAATACTTAAATAAAAAATAAAAGAAACATTGGAATGCAAATAAAAAATATCAAATAATAAAAACAAAACCCAACAGATTCCGCTGTTGGGTTTTTGTCTGGTGAGTAAGCGTTCCGGTGGCTTAATCCCTCTTCCGTCACCCTGCTCCCCCTCCATTAGATATCCTATTTCCAGCCAAGAGGCCGTCAACGCACTAGTGGCACCTCTAGGGTTGCGAGTGTCTATGGGCGACGGTAACCACCTTACTATCTGGTCGCTTGCATGCTCATTTGCCCTTAGAAAATGCTAAATATAAATAAACTCTTTAAAGTAGTGTACATATTACATAAAAAAATTGCTTTTAGCCAATGCCCACTTAATAAAAAAAATGGAAACATTTTCTTGTGAAATAATTTACATTGTAATAATTTCAGAGAAATATAAATTTAAAAACATCCTTCAGATAACTAATATCAAATACAGTTAAAAAGATTCTATTATTAATTAAATGTCATTTTTTTTTTTGTAGACAACTGTTTATATTGGCAATATTCTCAGTTTCCTTTTTTTAACTTGTAATTTTCAACGTTTAAACTCTATTTTATTATGATTTTATTCATCCGAAAACCGCTTATTTGTCTATAGAAGTTGCCACTTCAAAAACTGCACGAGCTCACATCTCTACCACAGAGTACGCCTCTAAGCAGAGGCCACAAATCTCTAAATAGCACTATCTTTAGGGGACATACCCAAATTACGTGACCCATATTTTACATTTTGACCCCTTCGGTGACCAAGCGTAGTATTTGCTAAAACACTTCCCCCCTACTTTTCATGTAGTAATTCAAAGTTTTCTTCTAACAGAATGTTAATATAATCAAGGAGAAAAACCTTATTTTAAAATATTTAGTAACTTACGTTATACTACAAATTATAGAATATTATATAAGCGCCCCACTTCTAAATAAGTGCATAAACTATCAGTTTTGAATCAGCTGGCGTCCCGGCACTTTTGTGTTGCAATCTGTTAGTTTAATTTTTTAATTTGAATATATTTCCGAAAAAGCGCGAGAATTCTCAGACTACGTGATGAAGCATTGAGCCGCCGCCGCCGCCGCCTCCCCGGCGTGACCAAGCGTGGTATTTTGAAGACCCCCCCCCTGAATCGGTCACGTAATATGGGTATGTTCCCTTACATGCCGTTTTAGGTTTGCGAAAGCTCGTCGATTTCGAGTATTTACAGTTTAGTACTTCTTCAACATGCCATCAATTGAATAGGATCCATGACCATAACTTTGTGATACTGATTTCTCTTAGACCAGGGACTGAGTTCATCAGTATGAGTAAGATATTGTCAATTCAAAAACACTACGAATTCATAATATAATTGATGTTGAATTAAATCATAAATAGGAGACCGTTTTTTTTTCGATTTCGATCCTCTCAAATATTTTATTATCGAAATCACCTCCATTGCTGACTGTACAGATCAGCGATAGTTTAATAGATCGACGAGGCGAGATTGGGCCGATACGTCGCCGGATCAAATTTATGAGGCTGGCTGTGCTCGAGTGACGTCTGCACTCCGGGCGGCTCGCCTCGGGGCCTCCGCCTGGCGATACACTTATAAATAAGAGCTGGTACAATCAGCGCGTAACATTCTACCCACCAGATACATTAAAAAGTGCTGCAGTGTTTAATACTTTTTTTATGAATCTCCGCATGCTGTCAATGAAGTAAAGAGAAGACTGGTATAGTTTTGTATGTACAATGTTAGCGTTTTTAAAATTTTTAAAAAATAAAATAAATTGAAAATCGTATAAAATTTTGGCAACTCATTTGAATACTACAATCGTTTATGTAGCGGTTATAATCGTCCAGGAGCTAGCAACGTTTTCGATAGAGAATTTTAGGTCAGCTGATTTTTTGATATATCGTCCCTCTGACTCTCTCGAGCAGCTCTTGGCCAGTCTGTCAGGTGGTAGCGGTTGCGTTGACCACTGCGCATGCCACCTGTACAGGTAAAAATATTAATTTTGAAATAATTATAAGACGTCTTATCTTTTTTTTACCGACTTCTGTTAGACTTAACAGACATAAATTTCACATTGCTAGACATTTTTATTATTGCTAATTATGTGCCATATTATTGTCTGGCGATTTAATTATAGACTTTCGATAGTAATAGAACATTATATTAAAATGACAGATATACTGAAATACTTTGAAAAAAATTTTTTTAAATAATAAGTCTGGTATGGCATATAATTAGCAATAATAAAAGTGTCTGGCAATGTGACATTTATATCTGATAAGCCTACCAAAGGCAGTAAAAAAAAAATATTGGACGTCTTATAATTAGTAATAATTAATATTTTTACCTGTACAGGTGGGATGCGCAGTAATCAATACAACCGCTACCGCCTGCCAGACTGGCAGGCGTCTTATAAGGCATACAAACGATCTTGAGAAAGGCTCAGGGTACATTCATTTAACCATATATAAAATGCTCACCAATCTATAATATTATGTACTTACATTGGAGTCAATTTTTTTCTTATAAATATTTCTTCAATCGCGAGATTCACAATTTTTTATTATTTTAGAATATGTGTTTTGACCGTATTTCAATCTTGATACCGTATCTATACGAATTATTTTTTATCTAAAACTTTCTCTGTCTAGAAAAATGGCCACGACAGATAAAATCGTAGCAAGCTCGCGAGGGTTCCTTTTATATGATTTTTAACCGACTTCAAAATTAAAAAGGAGGAGGTTCTCAATTCGACTATTTTTTATGTTTGTTACCTCCGAACTTTCGACTGGGTGAACCGATTTTCATACTTCTTTTTTTATTTGAAAGCTGGTGCTTCCCCTGTGGTTTCATTTAAATTTGGTTCTGAAAATGGCATCCATGAAAAAATCCTGTAAATCTTAAATTTGCATTTAGTATGTTCGCGACAAATTGACGAATAACTCAATATCACGCTAACCGATTTTGATTATTTTTTTTTATTGAAAATTATTGCTATTTTTCGAATCGGTGTCTATTTCTAGATATATTGTAATGTTTCCTTGGCTGACACCGACTCCAAAAATAACAATAATTTTAACTACCACATATTACCGTAATAATTTGATTGACTTTTAAGTTGTCTAATATTTTTCATTTCATTTTACTTAAGAGAACTCTACAGAATATTTTGATCATTGTTTAATATTCATAGGTATGTGGTGAGTTAAATTTAAAATGCATAGGTGTCTACCTAACTTCTTGCGTGGTAAACACATATATTGTACCTACATATTGATGAGTAGAAAAAGTAAGTTGATTATAAAATTGTAGAAGAATACGCAATATTTTTTTTTAACTTTTTAGTGCAAATTAATTTGGTTTGGTATAGTTTTTTCTTGTGAAGTCGGTTCTTTTTTTGTTAATTTTTTTTATACAAAAAGTAACACGACATTAGGTGTTTAACTATAACACTGCCTTTTCGGCGTAAGCAGTTAAACATTTTAACTCACCTCAATAGTAGTTAGGTAGTTCATGAACGCCATTTCCTTCACCGCGTCAACGACTCACGAGACGAGTGCTAAGTTAAATAGCAGATACTATTGTTAAACGCACCACTCGTTTATGATTAGGCCATCTTCGTAGACGTTGAAAGTCGCTTTCAAAGCTAGAGGCGAGGACCAGACTGCACGCGGTCGCGCATCGGCGAACCGCGAGGGAGATGGAAGTTGTTCTGAAATGGCGGCGGAGTTTGACGATCATTGACATATAGGCAGTGAATTCGTAAAAAATAGAAATGAAGCGAATAAAATGAAAAAAAATTGGTCGAAACTTGTATTGTGTTTTTGAATGGACATGTAAATTATAAAAAAAATTCACGTATAAAAAATATCAGGTATCACATATAACTGGAAAAAAAAATCATGAACTTTAACAGGAAATAAACATAGTAAAACTGAATTCAGGTGACCTAACGGCACAGTGCCCTAGAAAGAAGTATACCTAGATAAATAGTGATCACTCTTAGGTAGTCTCCTGCTGATGTAGTTCGATAAGAGTTTTTTTAAGTCTGATAAAACGACAAAATATGATAGACTTATCGATAAATAACACTATCGCCTCACTATAACGCGAGGCCTTGAACTGCTCATGAAAGTGCGTCAACATTACAATAGTCTCAGTCAGGTTCTATCGTTCATCTACCATGCTAAAAGGCTGACCGGATGTTTAGGTAGTATCTCCTTTTTGTAAATCTAGACAATTTTGTGGTATAAAAAGGCTTTTTTGAAAATTCACAGAAAAAGATTGAAAATACGTGTGAATCATCAACATAGTTTTGTAGCAAACACAAAATTTAATTGTATTGAAGCTACAGCAGGAAAATGGGCCGGCTCGACAGGTGAAATAGAATACGGACGAAAGGTAACAGTTCCCGTTGTTTCTTTTGTCCAGTGAGTGTGAGTCACGGTGACCCACTCTCTTCTCCATCGCCCCACTCCCGGATTCACCTCGGCCCATTCCGCCTCCGTAAGAGGTCAGCGTACTGATAACTACTCGTAAATGACCATGGACGGCGATGACTACCTGCTTTTTAATGGTTCGCACACATATTTGGCCTGAGATCTGCTATAAAATGGATATATACGCGAAAATGGCCTATTTAAAAATTATCAGTAGCTTCTAAGCCCATGCTTTTAAAACAATAAATTCTTGATAATTTATTATAGTAAACGGTAGTTTCATATTTTATCCCCTAGTATTAAAGTTTAGCTGACTATACGCTTTGAGTTACGCCTATCAAGCGTGAAGATCTATATCTCATTCAGGCTACACCGGCGCGACGTAACTTTGAAAGGTCGAACCTCCGAAATAACTTATCGATTTCTCGAACTACACGAGAAATTATACCTCGATTGGTCTACAATGTGTTTTAATGCGTAAAAAAACTTATGTGACCGGCCGCGTAACTTTACGATTTGTACGAAAGGAGCTAAGAAATACTTAAAAAGAAAGCTCGACTTATTTCGATGTTTTTCATTTTTTTCTAAGTATAATGATCAATACCAGATAAAGATGGCGACAAAAAAAAGGGCTATGAGCAGTGGCAACAATATATCAATTATGGCATGCGTGAACTGATGCTCCAGTTAGTATTAGAGGCGATAGCAGTCTTTGAGAGCTTGCAACCCGCACTGTACCATCTCGAGGGGGGTGGTTACAAATTAAGATAAGTTAGCTTAATTAAGATAATTACCTTATATTAAGATCGTAGGACGGCCTTTGTAGTAAGGTAATAATAATCTGACGCCAAGAAATATAGTTTGTATTTGTAACATCTCGTAATTGTTCACAGACATACATGCAAAAAATTTTAGTTATTTCCTTTTCTCATTAAAATTTTCCTTTAAAATGTTTGTACAGTTATGTATATGTTTATACTTATGAGCTAGCAAAATTGGGGTAGTAATTAAATATCCACTTGTTATTATGCAGATAAAGGCGTAACTGTTAATCCTAAGTGGCTTTGTAGTTACTTTAATAGTTCGTATAAGAACTTTTGAACCGACTTAAAATTTGTAATATCTGGTTATTTTAACATTCAATGAGCGTAAGAAAATTCTCATTTCATCTTACTTTTAGCTATTTATGTGCTATTTTCATTCGCCTTTCATAAAAAAATTAAAACACTCGATTAAGTCGAAGGAATAATAGATATTTAAAATACACATACTTTTAAAATAAATCAAAAATAAATTTACGAGACGGACGTGACTGAAATCAGAGTAGTGTCTTTAAATAAATAATGCAATTTTATTTGAAAACCTCTGCAACCCTTAAACGAGTGCATAATATATAAGTACAGGGCGGTAAATTTCTAGAAAAAAAGAATGTACTTAGGGCGAAATCCCGTGCTAGCCGAAACAGTGTGGGAATTAATAATATATTTTGGGATTTAATGTAATAACAAAACATATTATATTAATATATTATTGCCCAAAGCTATTTTTGTTATCAGTACACCATATTCTCCCTAATACTGCATAAAAATCAATGGCTGAGACCGACATTTTCCTGATTAAGATGATCACTTATTATCAAAAATATATATTCAGTAGATAAGTACGAATTATTAGCACAAATCATTTGGTGCCCCACTATTAGTTTTATAATTTGTGTCCTACAATTTTAAATAACTACCAGTATTTAGCCGATTTTCAATATATTTTAAACTATCTGTACCCACGGCTCCACTCGCGTGGAATACAAAATTGTTGTTCAGGTTTTTTTATAAATAAATTAGAAATTTAATTGGGTACGTTAATAAGGAGATTAAATAATAATGTGAAGATTTTTAATTTAAACATGCAACTTACATCAAAATATTTTGGTATATAAGATTTCTCGTTTTCAGGGTGCGAGACAAAATGGAAAAAACGGAAACCTTATAGTTTCGTCATATCCGTCCGTCAATCCGTTCGTATGTCACAGGAAATTTAATCAAAAGCCACGAGTCGTATATTGATAAAATTTATAGGGTAGGTATATTATATAAGCTACTACTAAATTTGGTAATTAAACAACAAAAATAAATATTTTTAGGGGGGCACTCCTTACATGTAACAGAAGCTGAAATTTTATTTTTTTTCAGCAAATATGAAAACAATTATTTTAAAAACACTACGGTTTCTAAGCATTTTTTCTGATTACGTGAATAATTTCGGAAACAATAGCATCAAAATAGCAGAAATTGTGTGCCCCTTTATTTTCTAAACCGTATGACCACAAAATATGAAAAAATAACAAAAATGACGCTTAATAAATATTTTCAAGGAAAATTATTTGGAAGATCATCGGATATATTGTTTTTGAGTTATTGCCGAAAACTGTGCTTCACAACAAAAGGACGGAAGTGCCATGAAGATACGCCATTTGCTGATGAACTTTGGTTTACACTAGTTTCATAGTAATAATCGACATACCTACTTGTTTCTCTAGTTACAGACAACTAAAGTGCTTATAACTATTATGTGCGGAAAAGATGGAAAAAGTGTACAACGTACTTTTTTCATGTGTAGTGCATTTTCTTGTAATAATGACTTCGGAACCCTCTAATGAGCATGGTCCGACATGGTCTTGGTCAGTTTTTTTTTATTTTGATGGGCGCAAGTCGGTTTCTGCCGTCGATAGCTGTGCGTTATTTCAAAGAAAATATGCTTGTTGTGAATCATTCTTACACTATAGACATATGCTGTCGCAGGCATACTTGTAGATATTTTTTAAGAGCTACAATTATACAGCATATTAATTTTATGTAATATATCAAATGAATGCGTATCACTTATGGTTTACTCGGCGTAAGCCATCTGAATGCCCCAAAAGCGTTATTTTCCGATTTTATTCTTCATTACCGTCAGTGCTTATTTCGTACGTTACTTTATGTAGCAAAATACATATATCTTATATCTTAACCAGATAACGTAGTCATGTATTAAAACAGACATTTTAATAAATTGAATAAGTTGTTTTTGTTTGAAACGCGGTACATAAACGATGAGACAAGCCAAAAGACGTTGAATTTTATAATACGTGTCGATGAAAACTTTTCGATTTATGTCAAATAACGTTGTACTTTACACACTTCATTGGCTCATCACGTATTAAGCCGTTTCTGAGATCAGCGTGCACAACGCACAAGCAAACAGACAAAAATTCTAAAAAACTTCAGCCACGGTAACGTAAGTTAAACCTGTATAAACTGTTTTTTTTTTTAATATTAAATATAATGTACAGACAGGATGCGCTTGCTATTTTATTATATGTGTAGACTCTTTATATTTATATAGACACAATAAACAACTATTTGCCGCAAACAATTTGCAATTGATTGATCAAAAGAGATTTCGTAAAAAGGTTTCCTATAGCTTTTGTGTGATCATTATTCTATTATACATCAATAATTTGCTAAGGGTCGCCGACATAATGTAGATGTTTCACGCTAAAACTATGTGTGTAGGCATGCCCCTTGTTAGTAAAATAGCGTCCATTTGGCGTACGCTCAAATCGATAAATTAGCGTGTGTGCCCGGTTTTTATCTGGGATGTGATAAAATCCTGGTCTCTAAAACTTAATTTATATTAAATCTTAAATAGCGTCAGAGTATTTTTATTTTACAAAATTAATTTATATAAATTTACCGCGGTTTTATTCATTCTTTTGAAAACTATGCACAAACAGATATGAATAATTCGGTGTCCATTTAGGCTACTCACAGAAATTGTTGAAACAATTTTAATATAATAAGTACAAGTAGGGCGTGTCTACGCATATATACATCAAATATCTTGTTAATCTTTACAGTTGCTTACATAAGCAAGCAACAAATTATAAGTCATCTATTACAAAATCTTACATAATAAAAAACACAACATCCGTTTGTCTATCTGTTTGTCGTTTGTGTGGTTATAGCTCGGGAACCAATGGTCCATTTATTATTTTTTACTATGGACACGGGTTATCTTACTATACTTACAATACACACCAGCTTTTGCCCACGGCTTCACTGGTATGAATATACAATGAACTCCTTCGTCTATTGTACTGCCCTATCAGGCTGTCAACCAGGATACCTGTCGCGGTCTCATTTTCAATATTGGTCCCGGTCTCGTTGTTACGTTCGATCTCATTTCACGTTTGATCCTGAACCAGACCCTACTCTCGATCCTGGTCTCAATCTAGATTCTAATTGCTTTTCTGCTCTCGAATATTATTTAAAACTAACTTTTTCCCTCGACTTCGTACGCGTAGATATCTAAAATGCTTCTAATAGGATTTTTTATTAATTTTTACGTTATTAATTTTGTTATAAGTTACAAATTATTATTTAAGTGTTCGAATACTTGTAAAATATAAAAATCTTTATTATACTGTAAGGATTTAATGGTTAAATAAACGTGAAAATCAAATAAAATTTTGTTAAATTATATTAGTACTCTCATCCCAAGCAATTAAATTCGTTTCGTGAAGTACTTCTGCCATATTATTTTGTTTAGGAGTTTCGGTTTGTATCAAATCGAAAGGATGTTTAAACGCGTAATCTTCAGTTTTATCTCCTTCTAGCAGCGTGGCAGCAAATCCGGACGATACGACCGCTAAGCCGATCTCATGATTGCTTCTCACTTTGGCCAACAGTAAATTTAATAAAAAAGTCTTGCCTGTCCCACCAGGAACATTCAAAAAAAACATATCATCTACACTTGCGTCGATACTGCAAAGTATTTTATAATACATATGTTTTATCTATAGTGAAGGCTTTCATTGATTAGAAAGCCTTCACTACTTAACACCACATCTGCTAAGGAATTGACATCGTTACTTGTTTCCTTCAGGTAGTCCCTGTTATTGTGTAAGCCTTCAGATCTTTAAGGCTGAGGCAACCCATATTGCTGTAGGCTTTGTTATCTTAATGCTAATACAGATTCTTCTATTGTGACCAGATATTTATTCTAGATTTCATCTACTACATGTTTATCTATAACGCCAGAAAGCCTTTCCATTTGTCGTTTGTAGTCATCTGATAGGTTATTCCTGTATTTACCCAAAGATTTAGTGCGTCTGTAATCTGACAGAATGCCAGCGTTATAGAAAAAAATTCACGCATTTTACATGGCGACTCGCATAAGGTTGCTTCCTCTAGGACAGAATATCAATGTTTGTCGTCCTCTAGCAAGCCAGTTTCATGCAAGCTAATTGAAAAGTTGATTGGAGGACACCGTTGACAGTCTTCAAGTTATCGAAGAATAATGGAATTCTTACTTCGTGCAAAACTTAAGCGAAGATGGTAACATTCGGTGTTGTTCGGATGAACCGTGTACACTCTGCCTAGAGCGTGTTCTTTCCGTATTCCTGGCCAGCCATCCACGGGTTTTCCTCTTTTCCTTCTCATAAATTTATTTTTATTATATTATAAAATATGAAAGCACTTCCGCATATAGAAGGGTTTTTGCAAAATTATCATTTGACATAAATCAAAAAATGCCAACATGTCGTTTTTGGTGGGCTATTAACTTTGTCGGCGAAGATGTAGAAATTAAAATAGCGTCATTAGTAATTTCGAGGTGAACAGCTAAATGTATGACTGAAGGAAATATTTCATGTATGGAAAACTCTAAATTCCTCCAAAATGCCTCCGAACTACTCAAATAATGCCCACTCTCATATAATTTGACTTCGTCCTTTTTGTTTTCTAGCACGAAAACCGTCTGAATATTGACCTTATTAATGTACTTACAAATGTACTCGATTTAACAGAATTGCGAAATTCTACGTTAATATGTGCCTTAAATGTCCGTGACAGAACCTTATTATAGGGGACCACCCACATATCGTCTACTTCTATATCTTAATTTAAATGTAAATCCATCGTCAGTTGGAGATCGTCTTTTGTACTACGGGTAAACATCATCACCTGTTTGTGTGTCTCTCAAAAATTGTCGGGGATATTTTTTGCTACTTTTATTATCCTTTATGCAGGGAGAATTATTATTAAGGTTTCCATATTGTCCGTGTATCATATTGTTTTTAATTATGTCGTATAAATAGAAGCTTCATTTGAATTTCTTATCTCAACACATATAAGTTCATTTACCACGTCAGACGAAATGCGGTTAACCATCTACAACAATACATATATGTGAGACAGACCACGTCTCTGCCATTCAGTAGAAAACATAAAGCAATTTACCTCTCCAAATACTTTTCCTTTGGTTAGGAGTGCCATTATTGTCTTAACTTTAAGGTGAAAACCCTATCTATCATGTCGTGTCTATCATAACCTTTTTGCTCTGGCAAAAGCATCTCCATAATTTCTTCCTATCGAGGATTGCAAGAAAATGTTATAAAGAGATTAGAATGACCGTAATGGCGCACATACGTCATGGCGTCTTATATCTGCTCATGCATATAACGTGGCCCCGCAGTAAAAAAAGAAGACAGCACCACTTCTTGACCTAGCTAATCAGCACCAAGGTCATGTCTCCTTATTGCATCTTGCAAGTGTATATAAATGTCCGCTCTAAGCTTCGTCTGATTGTTCTTAATATAATTCAACCTTTTCTTCTCGATTTTCGCAAATATGTCGACTAAAAACTCGATAAACACGAAAATATAGCAAATTATTGTATTTCCTAATCATTATACGATAAAAATAAAAACTTGCAGTAGAAACCATTTTTTGAGCGGTTGTTTGGTTTTATTATCGCACTGGGGTATAAAAATGGAGTATCTATCCTCGCCGTAGCAAAACAAAAATGGGTACTGTAATTCACCTTGTTAGCGATGGATTTCACTTATTCGATGCAATGTGCTATCATGGCCCTCAATTACAACATCCCGATTATAAAAATTGCTATCCAACAATAATTGCAGCAACTTAATTTGATGTTGGTTGATTATACCGTTCACTGTGGCAATTTATAAGCTTTATTTCAGCATTTATAACAACCTTAAATGTATTTGGCATTGCAGATACTTTGTCTAGAGCTAGTTTTAACTCTGTTACGTTATGTGTATGTATCATTTCTTGTAATTTTTTTAGCAAACCAAGTTTTAGATAAAGAAAGTATCTGCATCGCAATTGAACTTCTCTATCGTCCTCAACAACAAAATATATCTAAAGGAACTGTGGTTCATCCCGGGGTGGCGGAAGCAAACTTCCAACCAAATGATACTCCCGGCCTTGCACTTCGAATAAAAACATCCTGCATTATCTTTTTAGCGTCAAATGAAGTCATTTGAAAACAACTATTATAGTGCCATATACCAGCCATGAAGTGATCATGCTCAAGGGCGGAGGCTTTTTATTAAACAGTAAAGAAGACCTGGAAGCTTTTGCAGAGGTTTGAGCAGGACCTTTTCTGAATCACAATACATTCTCACAGATTCACCTTTGTACTTGAGAGTTTTGCACCACTTGAATTAAATGTTCATCGATCACAAAATAACAGTATCATCTATATCGTACTGTATGTTATTGTTGTAACTAGTGAAGAAAAGGTTTTAAAGTTCCAACCTCGTAGATGTCATTCAACTCGCTGTTCTTCATGATTTCTTTCATTTCATAACTGTGGTACTCTGTACACTTCGAGGTGTTTGCGTCGATATTTACTTGCAGCCTGCTTATATACTTCAGGGTGTTGACATTGGTAGTCATCCACAGCATGTCTGTGAATTTCAGGGTGTTCCCGCTGATAATCAACGACAGCCTGCCTATGAACTTTAGAGTGTTTTTTTCTGATAACTAGCTGCATGTTTACAATGATTAGAATGATAATATTTATTATATTTTTTTCTTGCTTCCTTAAGTTGCAATTTTCTGACTACATTGCTAACCGTAGCCCTGCGTTTCTTCGCCTTATTTTTATGTGACTTATTTATCAAACTAATGTAAAGTCTTACACAACATTAGAAATCGGTGAAGGTTGAGAAAACTTTGGAGATGCACGCATTTCCATGCGTTGTTTTTTGGCTATTGGACGCTCATCAGTGTTATTGCTACCATCGGCATCAGCATAGGTATCAAAGTGACCATTAGAAAGATCTTGGGAAAAACGTAACTCTGTGATAGGTTGATCTTCTGTATCAAATTTGGCATGCATGTTGCCATTTCGATACAATTCAAATATAAATGGATATATTTGACCGGCTGCAATTAACTCGCAGAAACCACCATATATAGACTTTTGTAACATATTTAATGTATACTCCTCTTTTGTCTCGTGATTGTTGCCATGATGGTCATGAAACAAAACAGCAAATTCATTCCAATTGTTCGTTACATGACGCACAATTTCTTTACGAATATCCATTGAGCGTTCTTGTGTGCCGTACAGCAAATAAGAAAGCCTACTGAAAAGGCACACACCATCCCCCACTATTGATTCAATAGTAAGGTTTATAAATTTTTCAATGATCTTAACCAACTCTGCAGCCATTTTTAAAAATAGGCACCGACAAATTTGTAAATGTAAGGAAATTGCGAAAAACAATACACACTAAGTTAAACTTCTTTTTTTGAATAAAATCGGATTTAATTTTTTTTGGTATCAACTTCAAAGCAAATCATCCCCATCACTTTCTACCCTTTTTAACTCCGCCAGATGATGAATTTCAATAAAATACGAAACACGCCTCCCATCAATTCTATTAGAGAATGTTTATGCAAGATTTGAAATATATTAGACCAAGGAATCACATTGTCCGATACAAACTTTGCCCCCCTTTTTCACATCCTAGGGGTTCGAATTTCGGAAAATCCTTTCTTATCGGATTCCTACGTCATACAAAGAATACACCCTCCGAGTTTCAGATCTCTACGATCAGCGGTTTTGGCTATGCGTTGATCCGTCAGTCAGGCGGTCATTCAGGACAAAACATTTTATATTGATAGATGATGTGATATTTACTTCCAAACTTTAATATAAACCTTTAATAGCAATGTAATACTATAAAAACCCGTCAGTCTAAACAACGTTATAGTTCTACCGCCTTAGAGGAAGACAGTTTAACGCGGGATATAAGCGAACCGTGTTCTTTGAGCCGCCATTGTCCAAGTTTCCCGGGACAAGACTGGATCCAAACTTAATCTATTAATCTTACTAGTCGCCTCTTAGTCATTTCGTTTCGCGTGTACTTTACTTAGAACGCGCACTCATACTAAGTTTGTATTAGTTTTTAAGATTTATGCAGACGACATATAAATATTACTTATAACTTATTATGTACATGTTGTGTTATATTATATATGTACATGACAGCACTAGTCCTGTAAAGCAGAGAACGGAACGAGTACGTACTAAGCAAAAAACACTTCGTCCGTCGATCACTTAAATAGATATTTTACGTCATATGATTTCCAATAAAAAAAATCTAAGCAGATTATTTGGTGAACTTACTCAGTTTATTTAAAAATTAACTCGTTTTAGAGTAAAAATCCACACACTACAACGTATCGTATCGTAATCGAAAAATACTTCCATCGGATGCGGCAAATGAGACTGGCTTTTGAGATTTATGTTTAAGAGTGGATACTACAATATGCTCATCATAATGAGACTGTGAAGATATGGTCAGTATATTATAGACAGCGTACTCACTGACTTTCTTCTAGCACATATGAAATTTAAAAAATATTTCTCAACCTTAGTTTCCTCATGAATTTAGAAAAAAGGCGGCGCAATGTATTGATATTAAAAGGACAGGCACGGCGCTACGCCTGCACGGCGCGCTTCAGTTCTTCCATAAACACGCGCTCTTGCCTCTCGTTTTGACGCTGTGTCAAGACACAGCTTGTACTTCAAAAAGTACACACTGCCCTTTTCTATCGCTCTTGGTAAGAATAAAATTATGTTCTTTCTTCTTATATGAGGGACATTCAATATTAACCTTAGAAAAAAGTCAAGTTTTTCTAAGCTTTAAAACTTCTTTCTTAAAAAAAAACTTTTCATCCTGAACACCTAAAAATTTCTGTACCGCAGCAACTACTGTTTCATCATCTTCGAATATTTGTCCTTCCAGATACTCCTTCAACCTTGGAAATATATATAAGTCACTAGGGACAAAGTCGGGTGAACATAGAAGATGCTCAATTATTTCGGAGCCAGCATTTCGAATTACAGTCATAGCAACGCCGGACCGGTGAACAAAACAGTTCTTATTAGATTGCGTCGAGGTGTTTTTCGAATTTATTTACTCATTTTTAGGGTTCCGAGCCAAAATGGCAAAAACGAAACCATTATAATTTCATCATGTCCGTCCGTCCGTTCTACCATCTATATGCCATAAGCATTTTACTCAAAAACTACATGACTTGTATCGATGAAATTTATAGTGTAGGTGTCTTGTGTAAGCCACTACTTACTTTGGTGGTTAAATAGCAAAAATAAATATTTCTAGGAGGCACACCATTCATGTAATAGAAACTGAAAAATATATTTTTAGCGAACATCAATGAGTGGCAAATATTTTGATAGTTCCTTTAAAAATATTTTAAGGTTTTAAGTTCATTTTCTGATTGCGTTTATAATTTCAATAATAATTGCTCCGTAAGTTGCAGTAATTGTGTCCTCCCCTCCCTCTCTATTATCTAAACCGTATGTCCAAGAAATATGAAAAAAATAACGAAGATAATGTTTAATAAATACTTTCAACGAAAATTATTTTGTTTTAATTTATACGGTTTTCGAGTTATATACGAAAAACTACGCTTCTGAACAATGGAATCTAAGTGACATGAAGAAACGCTCTTTTGCCCATGCACTTTAGTTTACACTAGTTTAATAGAAATAGTCGATATACCTACTTGTTTTTCTAGTTATAGGCGACTGAAGTGCTTATAAATATTCTGTGCGAGAAACGTGGAAAAAGTGTAACAACGTGATTTTTTCATCTCTAATGTATTTCTTTGTTATAATGGCTTCGAAACCCAATAATGAGTATGGTTCGACATGCCCTTGGCCAGTTTTTTATTTTCATTTGTTTTGCATACAAATAGCCCTTAATAGTAGCTCTGCAACAGAGATATTATATCATGACCACTCTTTTACTATCCCAGAAAAGAGAGTTCATTATCTTTCCGGCAGAGCAACTCTTCTTAATGTTAGAGGTTGGAAATGATGGTCTTTTCCAAGTCATGGACTATAATTTATTTCTAGATTGTAATGGTGAAGCTACGTTTCATCCGTGGTTGTAAATCGAGTCAAAAATTATCGGGATTTTGTGGTAACAGCTCCAAAGAAGCTCGAGAAATGTTCAGCCTGATTTGTTTTTTGTGCATGGATAAGCATTCTGGGGACCCAGCGCAAGGATACTCCTTTCATTTCCAAACGTTCGTGTAAAATGCTATGAACACTGTCAATGAAAAAGCTTTGTTTCTTCGGCTATAATACCGTGACCAAATAATCTACTGAAACAATTTTGTTTGACTATTTTTACCATTTCTTCAGTGACTACAATTGTTCGGTGATCCAAGCGAAGGTCGTACTTGGTGGACATTCTTCAGTATTTAAATTTGGTGCTCCAACGGTCAATTATAAAATACAGTGTAGCATTTGCTCCGCTTTGTAAATCTAGATTAATTTGTTCCGTAGTGAAATTTTTCAAGCACAGTTACTTAATAACCGCGGGCAATTTTTTTTTTTCATTTTCAATAACACGCTATGATAGACTTTAAACAAAAATACTTCCATTTTTTAACAAGTTTTTTTAGAAAACAAATGAAACTCAAAAAACTTCCTTTTTTAAAATCCAATCAATGTTCCAAATTTACCAGCCAGTACTTACTTTTTTTTATTAAATAAAATTGAATTTTATTTTACACTTTATAGTGAATGTCTCTCGTATAAAAAAATGAAATTGAATAAAAATAATATATTACGCAGCAGTGATGTTTTTAAACTCGAGGAGCTCAAAAACATATCGATAAATATCACAGAGAAATGTTTTAGGAATGGCCTTCAGCGTTAACCGTTTTACAGTTATTTAAGATCTGATATCATATGATCCGTTGTCAATGAGTCAGTACAGGTTCCTCGATGCAGTATTTCAACTTCCACCTTCCGACTTCCACGATATCATCTATTTTTAAAGATGAAACGTGACCTATTAATAACTTTTCTCATCTTAATTCTTGTTTTTATCAGATATGAACATGGAGTAGCATCTTCAAACGGCGAGCCACAACTCGTGGGCGAGTAGCCGACGCCGCAGTCCAAGCCCGGAGCCGCATTCCCGCTCGCGCTCTTAAAAATATCTAATTTTCGGAAAGCGCCGAGACCGCGTAGCGTCGGCGATCTTTAAAATCTGCCGGTGTGAAAGCAAAATCTGATCCGAGGAAGCGGCGCCTTTATACAGCGAGCTTTCGCATTAATTTCGTAGAGCACCCGAGATGAACAGAGGCGGCTAATTCGTAACTTTATTTTATGTATTTATATTGAATATTGGTTTAGATCTTTCTACATATTTATGTTCATAGTGACATTAATGAAGCAAAGTACGTTTTTTTACTCGAATTCTCTGCCATCCGTGCAACGTAGTATGGTAACGATATGCACGTCTTCAACATACCTTCAAAAGCTACTTTGGGATGTTAGGGTGTTAAAGATAAAAAAAAATACTAATCTTTTCAAATAGTCTACAGACATTGATCTAGCAGTCGATCTGCCAAAATTAAATATCTTACCTGTCCGATTTCACACAGAAACAGTAATTTTCTTCTGGAGCATAAAATACAAATTCTGTTCGAAAATTAGCTATTAATCTCGATCCTTATAATAATGAGATTCGCCAAACAAACGTGTATGTTTATTTCTAACACATTACGCTCCAAAAGACATAAATTAGTTATAATGTAATTCATGAAAAAAAAATCGATTTACTACAGGACGAATCATATTCTACATCTCCGAAAAATATTATAATATTTCATTTAAACAAAACCAAAGCGAATATTACGCACTGGTGACAACAAATTTACAGCTGCAAAAAGTAAAATAAATCAAAATGAAAGCTTGTCTATTACGTGAATGCCACCTTGTATTACTCGTCGCTCACAAAGGTTTCACGTGTCTATCGCTGATCCCCACAAAATTAACGTAGGAAATTAGTACCGAAAGACAATGTTAATTAATGAATATTAACTGTCCTCACACAGCTCTACTCCCGCAGATAATCTTTAAATAACACAATAACTCGCGCAGATATAAACTTTTGGTTTTTTGAAAACGAATCTTGCTATCCATTTGATTCCTGTCCTTGATTACAGTTTCATTTCCGCTCTTGGACGAATCTCGGTCTCCATCTCGCTTCTGTTTACGTTTCTGAACTTGGTAGGTTGACTTGTTGTTTACTCGATCGTCATTTTAATTTATGAAAATTTTGTAGCTAGAAAAGTTTACTGAGGGTTTTCTGAAAAGAATTGTGCGTCGAAATCTATGAAGCCGTTTCTACGTGAAGTGCAAACAATTGAATAGACGGATAGCAGACATACTCTTCTGTTAACCACATGCAGGTGGCTGTAATGGTGACATCTAAAAAAAATTTGCATTCTCTTTTCATTCAAATTTCATATCTAGACAAATGTTTTCTATTTTTAAGATTGGCTTTAGTGTTTGGAAATTAACTATTATGGTTTTATTACGATAGTGGTTTGCGGTGTTCATGACTCTACTCTTGTACACCTATTTCATGTCAATTACTCGAATCTATAGGGATACTACCGATTTTTGCTTAAAAATATGTGATTCTGGGATATTTATATTCATATATGTATTTATTTTCCTTATTGGCGCTTATTATGTAAGTTTTTCTTACAAGTGCCAATTGTAACCCTATTTAATGAACGTGTTAGAGTACTAAATTGATACCTATTTTTTGAACCGTATAAGCATAACTTTTATTAAGGTTATAACGTGCTATAATAATCTCTCAATACAGAATACCAATTTTTATAACAACTAGCTTTTACCCGCGGCTCCGCTCGCTTGGATCTCGAATAAATTCTTTCGTCTCTTATATCAACGGACTACGTTGTCAACCATGACCCCGATGTTCTTCTTCCAATTTCAGTTCCGCCTCCGCTTTTGATCTCGGTCCTGGTCCTGATCTACATTCCGGTTCCGTTACACTAAAAATATACATAATTTAACCGCGACTCCGCTCACGTGTATTCTTTTATATGGATCGATAATGCTATCAACCATGATCCCGGTTTCGGTCCCGTCCTTGATCGCAAACAAAAAGTACTTAATTACGTAACACCGCAATTTTTTTTATTATGGAACGACCTCATGCTCTTGCATGCGATCGTTCAATTACTCACGATTGCTATAGCGAATAGATGACGATCCTGAATCTCTCTTGAACATGGTTGTTACGAATAATGATACGGCATAAGTAAAGAATTTGTTATATTATCACGCAACCTAAATCACAAACAAAATTTATTCTTTTTAATAATCATAACCTATGTATTATTTTGATATATAAGCTATATTATTGTAAAATGTCAGCTAATTTTACTCCGCCGTTAAATCGTCATTGTGTAGAAAACATCCAAACATACAAACTTTCAAATTTAGAATATTACTAAGACGTATGTTGCCTATTTTTTGTAAATTTGTACTTTAGTTAAATGATTTTTTTAGAACTCTAGAATTCTACTCAATTGATTTGAATTTCTTCTAATTTATTTTTTTTGAACTGGAGCTTTTAAGATTTATTTGTAACATACTTTGAAGTTTTACTTTGGAGGATAAAATATTCAAGTGCCTTACATGCAAGTAACAAAAATTTGAACTAAAGAGACGAATTTTTTTCAGTACAAGTCAGACTTTTTGACTATCTGATTAAAGCAATTGGTAATGACTCTATTTGCTGCGCTCGGTACTTAGAAATGTAATTAAAAATTAATTATTGTCTTGAGTATGTTTATGTATTTACAAAATTATGTGTATATATTTACAAAAAAAATAATATGTAATATATCTACTACCTAATACCCATAATACAAGCCCTATTGCTTAGTTTGGGCTCAGATGGTGCTGTGTGTGTGGAACATATAACATTAAAAACATTCGATTTTTGTAATTAAATCCAAAGATGCGGTTGCGTAGTTTCATTTTACCAGGGAAAGGCGTATTGTAACATAAACTTAAATTTTATTTGGAGTAACTTTTGAACGAATAGATGTATAAAATTATGATAAGGATATTTTGTGTGTGGCATTCAATTCCCTACAGGAATGTTCTTCGATCATTCAAATCCATTGGTTATTGGTTTTTAAGATATAAATTCTAAATTAGAAAAATATTTTTTCCATGTTAATCAAATGTAAATAGTCATTCGCGATGCATGTGCTCTAAATACTATCATCAACAATTTCATTTTTTACAGTCATTCTTGTTCGCCACTCTGAATCTATTACAGAAGGGAGTTTGAGAAAAATAGCCGATTTTTTTTTCTCCGCAACAGTCAAAGTTTTGCTCCAGGATTCTGACCGTCGAGCTTAACATTGGCTTTATTGTTTTTTTTTTTAATTGTCTTTGTAAGCTTCAATGCTCAGATTGATTACTTTAGGAATGAAGCTACAATTTTTCTCTGTAGTCAAAGAGCTGTGGCATTACTGACCTGTGCATTTTTCATTCTCTTCCGTGGTTTTGTATGGGGTGAAAGCGTAAACTTTAGTTATTAATAAAATCCTTTTAAAAGCATAATAGAGTTGAAAGAATTGCTTAACATGGAGACTTAAGTATATATTTTCGTTTATTATAAACATTTTTAGTTAATTCGAGTTTTTTCAGGTAAAATTTCAATCGACAAAATAAGCTTGGAAAACCGTTACTATTTCGGTTAAAGTCACTTTATTATGAAAATGGAGTGAAACTTTATAAACGTTGACTTTATGTTAGCGTTTGATTACTTTTTTGATTTATAAAGCATTTCAGCATTGAATATTCGTGTGTCCTTGTTACAGGGCATACCCATACTTAACTCGTCACGAATTTCGGTAATTTTATGGTTTTTCAAAGAACTGTACTGAAAAATTTTTCTGCGTAAAGTCTATTGTTTTAAAAAAACACTATTTACCTGAGCGCGGTCCTTCGACACCTTGTAATGTAATGTTTTCCTTGAAAAAGAAATATACGGAGTGTTGATTTTTTATTAGATAGTATTATTAACTGGTTAATAAGTAAGAGATAAAATTTAAATAAATAGAAAAATATGGTTTTATTTTATTGTATTTGAGCAAATTCTTAGAAGGTACAGCTGTTCTGAGTTTAACATTTCATTTTCTATTACTGGATACCTTTTTCAATTAGTTATCTATTTACAAAATTAGAAAATTTTATCTACAATTTTAAAATGTATAACAACTATAGGATTCTAGTTCAAACTCTATACGAAAAATGAAATTGTTCGCATCCAGTCGCACGGCGCTCCGAGGCGCGAAAATGGCGGGCCGACGACGGTGGCGCTGGGGCTAAATTGTGCCCTTGATAGGCTAATATATATAACATAGGCTAATATATATAAATTATACTGAAAGTATAAAAGACGTTTACTATATGAATAAACTCAATAGTATTATGAATAAATCAGCACTTACAAAGTAGAAGAGAATTTTAAACTAAAAAAAATAAAACATTTTGCCTGTGTCTTTTAAGTGTATAAAATTACATTATAGTGAAATTATACGCTAAAAGTAATTCAACAAGTAATAATATCAAATACTTACGCGAATAAATACCAAAAATGTATATATACGCAACTTTAGATGATTATCCTAATTGTAAATAGTTTAATTTAACGACTGAAAAACCTTTTTGGTTTAAATTCTCATTAGACAACACTTTGTTTTTCCACCTTTTTTATTTTCTAATATTACTGTCTTGTAAATTCAATCTGAAAAAATTCAATTTAAATTTGAGAAAAAATTAGGCTTAAGTTTACATAATACAGCGGTTTTAAAAAGGAGTTTAACTAAAAAATTAGGGATAAAAAGGTTAAGTTCTAAAAAAAAAAACCATTAAAAAATTTTATCAAAAAATGAAAAAGAATGTATGTCTAAACAAACTAAAAATATAATTTACTGTAACGGAATTAGAACAACATTGCCCATTTGCGCCACCTCTGTCCTTATAATGCTCTGTGTCAAGCTTTCACATTTTAAAGTAAGTAGGTGGCCGCTTTGTGTAGTAAAAGGTGGCTTTATTATCAATGAACCTGGAAGGAGACATTTTAGATTGTATTATTTTTTCAGACCCCTCCATTAGTGATTAGAATGAGAGAAAAGGAGACGGTATTCTTCTATACCAATTCGCCAGTGTTATATGCAGAAGTTATTACTCAAGTAATGGATTAAAAGCGACAAAAGACGAAATTTCTAGCTCAGCGACTAAGGTGTTAGCTCCGCATATAAGCGTTAATTAATACACATTTCTCCTGAGTTATTTATTGTCTATTAATCTTAAAAGTTTGTTCACTCATCGGCCAATCTGCATTTACAGGTATGTCATATCGTAAACTTTGTTAGTTTGAGACCATTTGTTGTATTTGGTTAAATTTTAAAACATACACAAGTTCGCAATGCGATCCCTACGTAGTGTGTGTGGGGTGTTTTTGAAAAGTAGATATAGGAACAGTGATATCAGAGAGGGGTGTGGTGTGAAATAAGTTGTGATAACTACAATAGGAAAAGATATGTGCTGGTGATTGGACCATCTGAAAAGGATGGATGAAAATAGACTAACAAAACAAATCTATACAGCGAATGTGTGTGACCGAAGGGACGGTAAGGATTATCCCAGAAAGTCCTATGCACATCGAATTGGTGGCACATTAAAATGGGCTAAATTTTAAGCACTCTAAACCGACGAGCTTGCATAAAATATTGATGGATGTCAGTGAAGTAAGATATGGAAAGATCAGTCCATGTGGAAATCTATAGTCTCTGTCTATCCTTCTGAGAAATAGGCGTGGACTTATATTATTATGGACGCAATATTGCAATTTTATTTAAACTATGAAGTATCAAATCAAATTAAAAAATATGATATTCATCCTTCGTCCATAAACATCCACCCGTAGTAAAGTTTAATGTACTTTTTCAAATCACACAGAGAACTATCCACGAATGTGTTGAATAGTCGCGGCGAATTACACTTCAATGTCTGACGCCCCTGCGGATGTCAAACAGTCAGGGTATGCCCCATTCATTCTGACACAAGCACTGGAGCCCATGCACAGGGATTGCAGTATCTGTATCAATCCGCTACTCACACCATGCATGACAGAGTTCTCCATGGATCATTTCTTTTTACTCTGTCATAGCCTTATTCCATATTTACGTAAATACAACACACCTTTTGATCCTTGGTCAAAAAACTTTTGCGCAATGTTTGGTCTAACTTAGCTCCTACACACCATCCCTTTTCAGAAACTCGCTTGTACATCCCAGATGTTATTTTCAGTCTCATTCACAACCCTTTCAATATTGATTGTCGCATCACAGTTTGCCAAGAACGCTGAGAAGGCTTATAGGACGATAATGTGTGTAAACCTGCCTTGTGCCTTTCCCATTATAGAGGGGTACAATAACGACGACGGATCTGCAACCGTATCCTCCTAATTCGTCCATATTATGTGAATATGTTAGGAATATAGGATAAAAATCATTGAATTATATGGTTATTTTCAATACAAAAACGTTAAACAAAATCAATATAAAAAATAAAAAAAAATCAATTTTATGATTAGAAATTTACATTTATAATTAGAGCATCGACCGTGATATAGACTCATCTATGGGGAGACATTTTTATTTTTAGCTGCAAAAATTGAAGAGTTTTCGCAATTCAGATAGTGAAAAAGTTTAATCGCATAAGCCTTGAAAAATCACCATTTAGTTTCGCAGTTCTTGCAAATATCGGTATCGATGTTGGCAAGATCGTCAATCGGTCACAAAAGGGGTCGGGTTTCTCGATAAATAAATATTTAAATTCATAATTAACATCATACGAAACCCTTAGACTGCAAGTCTTAAGGATCGAAAACCTTTCTGACCTTATGTTTTTAGTATAAAGTTCGATATGTCACCAAGTTTTGAAACATCAAATACTCGTATCGATTCATACAGCGAACAAGTCACTATTCTTTATTAATATCTGGCTAAGGAATGACGACATTCCAATAAAAAATATATTAGAAAAAGTGCTTGTTTCTTTGCAATTTTTTTTAATCGAGATAAATAACAACGGCGCTCGATTCTACACTCGCGTAACATAATCTACTTCTTCCTCTACCGCATTATTCCACACTTTTATTAGAGGTATTGTCGTATCGCTTTTAAGCATCCTACTCCTGAGGCATACACTTCCACAATCTTTTCATTTCAGATCGTGGTCATCAATTTGATGACAACGACCGGCGGCTTAACCTGGTCTTCGAGATGCGGCGCGGGTGGTTTGATTTGACTTCAATTAAAAACTCATTGGTCTATTCGCCCATGGTCAAAATGCTACTTCCGGTAAGAAGGCAACGAACAAACTTAAGCACTGAAAAGAGCACCGCTCACCAGATACAGAAGATATATATATATTTGTATGACAGAGTATCACAAAAATTGAGCTGTAATCGGCGTCTATCAAATTTGTTATGCAAGTACTATAACTTTCCAAGAAAAAATTTCCTAGTTCATCTCCAATAATAATCTATTAATTTCCATTTGTAGTTTAGAACATGTGCTATTTTTTGTTGATAGCAATAACAAAGCATCAGTTCAATTAGATCAAAATGTTACGAAATATCGCTAAATACATTTTACCAAAGTACACATCAAAATCGTTAGAGCCGTTTCAGAGATAGCCACCTGAAAATATGCAAAGAAGAATTGCTCACTTAAATAATAAGTCGAACATTTGGTAAATGTCTATTTTTTTTAAATTTCCGATTCCGTAAATTGAAAAATTTTCATAGCACATCATAAAATTGTACAGTTACTGCTTTCCAATTTCATAACCTTTTTTTTTCATCCCGATCCTCGAAAATGAAAATAGGTTGATGTGTTTAAGAGACGTCGACGGAGAAATTTATTTCACAGTGTTAAAGCTACTAAAAACTATTTTCTTTAACTCAGGTTAATTCTATAGAAACCAAATCACATAGGTCTAGATTGTATGCACAAATGAGCATAATATGAGTTTAATTTAAACACTAAAGAAATTCAAAATTGTAAACGGAATTTCGTTGCGTCATCACTTCAGTAACTCGAACGCAACGACCGCGTATCAAACGGATAATGTATTATTAAGAGAAAACTTTTAAGTTAAACGGTGTTATTGAAAATAATTATGGGTGTAATGTACTAAACGCTAATAAACAATTAGGTAGATCTTAGGTACCGGTCAACACATCACTCTCCTATTCGCTCTAGGGCATTGATCGGACATAAAAATAAATTTATTCACACAAATATTTTCAATAAAACTGTTTAACTTAATTTTTTTTTAGTGATTCTGTTTTCTGATATTTAGTTTTGATTTTATTACTCAATGTTGAGTTTTGGGTAGAGTACAAAAGAATTGATTTTCAATGCAAGTATTGACTGTATGAACTCTATGATCCGCCATAAAATGTGTTCTACTTGTAAAACCTGTTCATTTGGTATCCATTACCCATATTGGAGCAAGCATAAAATAGGACATTCTGTGCTGTCTGCCTTCTGCCTTTGTCGTAGTATAACACTATTCTAATAGTTAAGCCCTTGTATTTGATATCCATATTGAGGGAGTTGTGAAAACATATGCAATCCACTATTTTATGGCGGGCGCCATCTTAGTGTTACAATGACATTGAATTCAGAAAATTGCATTGCGAATCAGAACTAATGGTGTGTACCAAATTTCAGTTTAATCAGTCAACGAAAAGGGGGTCAAATTTAAGTTAGTAAATTTGACCCAAAAAATAACCAGGGCAACCTAAATAAAACCCTTTAAAAACACATCGGCTACTTAGTTATGTTTTTTCAAATAATAAAAAAAAATGTTTTGTAATAAGAATCATTTATCCATTTCATAACACTCATAAAACATGAACAACGGCCGTGTCTTTCAGCGCAATACGAGAAAGAGATCATCGACGCTCCCGAACGAGTGATCAGACAACGGCCGCGGCGATCGGCGGGCCCTTTGAACTTCGAGATCGGGTCCGAAGTCGCGCGACCGCTTTATAAATATTCACACGCGCGCCGTTCCCAGACATTAACACGTCGCTGCTCCAATCCTTCCCGCTCCTGAATTATTCAAGATCGCCCTCAAACTTCTGGCGCACTCGCCGTTCATGATTCATCAGACGGAGGTGCGAACGTGACGATCGCCCGCCGCGCCCTCTGCCGCCCGTGGGCAGGTGCCCGTTCACGCTTATTCCGTTTCGAGTACGTTTTGCAGCCGTGGCGGAGCGTGTGTGGACACCTAAAGTCGAATTCATAGGGTCGATAGTCTCGTGTCTTAAGTCTCTAATGGGATCTAGTTAGTTCATACTACTAATTACACACTGATAGATCTTTAAGTAATGTCTAATGATATAATTTAATATTCCTTAGCTTGTAGTATTTTTTTTTCAAGTATAAAGTACTTGGAGTCCGCAGTTTCAAACGACTACATTTTATGCTTTACCTAATCAAATTCTTACTAACCTTATAAATGAGAAATTGTATTTGTCGGTTTATTAATTTGTTTTTCTTTCAAATAGCAAGAAAGCAATACATCAACGCAAATTTTGCGGCAAAGAAATAATTTATGTTCAGAAGAATGACATCGACTGCCTTTTACCTGAGGAAAATAATCGGTTCCTGTGAGACAGCAATTATAAATATTTCTATAATGAATCATGATAAAATTTTATTTGTCAATCAGTTTAGTGGTTACTTGACCTCCGAGACACGATTTAATAAGTTAAAAATTAATAGTTCAGATATGATTCAAACTTGCCCACATCTAAAAGTATTCCACGCGGGTAAAATCATGGGATGCACAATCGATATAGCTAATTATTGAAAACGAAAGCGGGTGTTATTAGAATTGAGAGTGAGATCGAGACAGAAATTGAAAAAAAGCCCAAATCTGATACAAAAGATCAGAGGCTCGATGCCACTCACAAGTTATAAAAGTCAAGACATCATCAACTCACACGCATTTTGATACATGACACCATTACGTATCAAAAGGCGTGTGAGGGCTATCATGCGACGATCACTAACATCACAGCGATATCACGACTACAACGATTTCTTAGCGTCATCATTTTTGTTGTATTGCGAAATGCCAAATGCCTATGTACGGAAGCAATTAAGATTGCTTTCAAGGAAAATTACAATAACTTTTATCAGCAACTATTTCTATCGCTGTGCTGTCGTCAGTATGCGAAAATGGAAAAAAATTCAAATAAGTGAATGAAAATTAATTCTATCGGGTCCAAAAAATGATGCAATGTAATAGAAACGAAAAAAATAAATACGAAAATTGTTTAGAAAATCCATCTCGTCGATCAGCTCGCTCTACAAAATTTAAAAATAGGATCACTTGTGAGCTCCCGTAAATAAAAAAAAAATTAGCTTTAGATTTACAGCAAGTAGTTTTCTATTGAAAATTGCTGTTTAATTCGGTGTCGTTGAAGTATAACTAATAAAAATGTTATTTAATGCCCTAAAAAACTAAATAGTATCCTATATAATTTCGCGTCAGACCGCGTCCACGCGAGTAGGCACGGAGGCGAAAGTTAGCTATATTCGTGAATCGAATGCGTACTATAGATGTCTCTGGTCACAAATTCTCCCCACTCGAGTTAAATAATTCAGGGCGGGTTATTATTGCGCGCTCCGGAGTACGCGTTGTTTATAATTCATCGTTAGCACATCCTGAAATTCCAGGTGCTCCGGTTGCTTTGTCTCTGGTATGCCCTTTCAAAGGACGAAATGAAAGGTTTTCGAGGAGTTGCTTTTGAAACATTAATAATTTTGACCTTCTGGAGGTGATGTTAGATTTTCTTTTTTCGAATGATAAAAATTACATCAAAGGAAAGCTGATTATTTGTTACCGACGTGATATTTTCGGTAAGTTTAGTATCTTATTAACCAGGAATAACAGTAGTGAAGAAATTTTAGAACTTACGGCAAAATTATTTAAACGTTACCATGAACTTCCACTTATGCTTGGTGGAGATTTTAATATTGACTTTAATAAAGAAGATGGTTTCCGTTTAGTACAATTTCTGAAAGATGAACTGCACTTAGATTTAATTTCTGCCAGAACACTAGGGACAACTAGATATGGTACAACTATTGATGCGATGTTTTCACGATTTATCACACATGTATCTTCCAACATTCATGTATAATATTTTAGTTACCATAAACCAATTGTTTCAGTGTTTAATGATACCGCTATTGTTCCTGTGATAAACATTACGCAAGATAACGTCAATGATAGAGAAAACCAATCTTATTAAAAATTTTATTGTATAACATAATTATTTTCAATATTTTCTTAAATGACGAATTGATTGTTTTACTATTAACATAAATAAATGAATTGTGTATTATGCTTTGAATAATATAATAGATGCTTTCATTTACCATTATACTAATCTATATGTACGATATCATCTTAAAGTAGTAAACTCCATTCGTGCGTCGGAGCTGACACACTTTTTTTTTCTACATATAGTTCACAATAATGTTTCGTGATTCAACGATAGGTACTTTCCAAACGAGCGATGTGTAACTTCAAATCCCATATTACTTCTTATATCAACGTTCGCATATTTCATACAAGACGTTGATTTATGAAAGGGCTACAAATAGCAGCACTACAACGATATAATCTAAAGACAGAATAGACGGGGTACGCCCTCACTCGCCCTCACATTTGCCCTCACTCCGAGGTGTCTCAATGCCCCTAAATGCGAGCTAGAGAGTCGTTCTTCTAATCCGTCCTCGCGTTTAGTAGCCGTGGCTACCATGATTTTTAGATTTTTTTCTGGCCTCACATCCATGTGACTTGGACAATTTTCTAAGGTGTTTTTCTTCTTGGATAGTTTTATACTCTATTATCTTTTCACTCCCATTGAACACACTTCATGGATATAGATTATTATTTACTACGAAGACCGAAAATTGAATTGTATAAGTTACTAACACCACCAAGAAGATTGAAATGGCATAAATCTCGTCAATAATTAGATTCGTAAAAATAGATAAATTGATACTTATCAGGTATCTTATGGGATATTATTTTTCGATCCAAATTCAAATTTATATTCAATATATATTTGTTCCTTACGTTACAAAATAACACTTAAAATACGTCACATTTTTTTATCAATTTACACTTCAGCGTTTGTTCGGAAGGAAGTTTTCCCTCAAAAAGAACGAGCCAGAAACTTATAGGTAGCTCTTTTCTTATTTGCGCATACATAGCCAAAACAAATACAAAACCATTAAGAATGAAACAGCCCGGTAAGAAGTCGAGCCGCTTATGCCCATGGATCTCTAAATATTCAGAAATTGTATAATACCCTTTTTTACTGAGTGATTGTTTAATAACACTCTTAAATTTATATAGGGGTAAATCTTGTATATCTACAGGAACCTTATTGAATAGGCGCATACAGAGCCCTCTAAATGAATTTGTGACTTTACTTAGTCGACTAACATGTGAAATCAGTTTATTTTTATTTCTGGTATTGAGTTTATGTCGACTAGTATTTCTTTTAAACATTTCTAAATTTTTTTTTGACATACAATATAATAAATTTTCATAAATGATTTGAGATGCCAGGATTGAGATTCCAATTTCCTTAAACTTATTTCTAAGAGATGCATGAGGTCCAAGCTTACGAGTCGCGCAAACGGCCCGCTTCTGCAGCACGAAATTTCTATGAATATCTCTAAAATTACATGAGTTTCCCCAGAGCAAGATGCCATACGACATCAAACTACGGAAACAGCCAAAATAAACCAATCTAGTAGTTTCGACGTCTGACAAATTTCTTATTTTTTTGACTGCATAGGCGGCAGAGCTGAGCCTTTTCGCCATCTTACTTATATGAGGACCCCATTGAATCCTGTTATCTAAAGTAATTCCCAGGAACACGTTAGCAATTACAAACTCCAATTCTTTGTTACGTACTGAAATAGTTCAGGATCCATGTCTTACATTTGGAAGTGAGAATGTAATACAATTTATTATCATTTCTTTAAGAAGTAGGTTATTTGCACTAAACTATTTTTCTAGCTTGAAGGTAGCATTGTTCACATCGTTATAAGTGGACAGTTGTCTTTTAACTTTGAATAACAAAGAAGTATCATCTGCAAACAGTACTATCTCATGAACATCCTTACGAAGGTTAGGTAAATCATTAATGTGGACTAAAAAAAGAAAGGGACCAAGAATTGATCCCTGTGGCACACCCATGTAGACTATAGACCCAGAAGATCTCATGCCATTGACATCAACTCTTTACACCCTATTACTTAAATACAATTTTAGGAGGTCGAGTGCCTAGCCTGTTACTCCATATTGACGTAATTTCTTGTTCAGAATTTCACGATAAACACAATCAAATGCCTTAGAGAGATCACAAAATACGCCAATTGTATTTCGCGAATCCTCCCAGGCTCCAAAAATATGTTGCACAGGCTCAACGCCAGCATCGATTGTTGAGCGACCCCGAGTAAAACCGAACTGTTTATTAGGAATTAATTTATTAGATAGTATAAAAATTTACTAACAACTGATTTAGAATTAATTTTTCAAGTATTTTGCTAAGTGACGGTGGTATAGATATGGGTCTAAAGCTATTGGGACTTGATGCACTACCGCTTTAAATAATGGAATTACTTTACTTTTTTTCATCAAATCGGAAAACACGCCATCATCTAAACACTTATTAAAGATAAACGCCAAATCTCATTGCACATGCAACACATTATTAAACGTGTAGGTTTCACTTTATGATGCGTTTTTCTTGTGTTAGGATTTATACAGCGATCTGTGTGCTTATTCGCTCTTTACGGCAGCATTATCGGAATGAAAAGAAATTTAACCTCGACAATAGCAGGATTCCCATCGGTGATGTTTCATCGTAAAACCTGAGTAAGTCCTAAATCCAGTACATTTTAGTGAATATTTTATAGGGTTGTGACGCCGCGACGCGAGCGCCGCTATCCGTAAACTGCCCTCTAGGGATGTGATTCACATCTTCAATCGATACTAAAAAACAGGAAAACTTGACTTCTTATCGACTCTTTAAAGTATTTGTCGTCGAATATTATGGTTTGAGAAGAAAGTCAGTAATTCTAAGTGTAGAAATTAAACAAAAAGTCTTTTATAGTGGTTAAAGTTTCTTAAAATTTCATTAAACAAATTCGTAGCAAATAAGATACACACTTAAATACAAAATATCGTTAACTCTTAATCGTCAACTGTAAAATATCTAATTACCGTTTTAGATAGAGTTCAAAACTACTCGTTTTCTCCTTCACACATCGCACATTAATCACTACAAACACTAAAACACAACACAGAAACAGCTTTTTTTTATGAATTCGTTTCATCGACGTGTAACTAATTAGACCGAGACGGCGCATCACTAGGCTAACGCCTGCAGGACCATAAAATTCCCACTGTCCGACATGAATAACTGAAGTGCGAGAAGGAGCGGGACGAGGATATTTCAGAATTATGACGTCGTGCGGGGACAGCCGTCGCCGCGGTCGGGGCCCTCTCGCGCCTAACTGCCGGACGATTATATCGGATTAATGGCATTTATGAAAGCTATTAAGTACCATTTTAGAATTAATTTAAGAACTTTGAACTTAAAGCGATTGTCACGGTCGCTTGTCGTATGGAGCTGCGCGTATTACCAGACCTAGTAGATGGTTTCATCGTTTTGACGAAATAAGAGAGAAGAGGAATATGATATAAATTGCTGACCGTCTGTTGACGGTCTATCGATTAATTCTAAGACTACATAATTCTTAATAAAGTTAATTTTCTCTTTGTCTTTCCTTTTGTTTGTCTGCACTTGTTGCGAAAACAAAAATATCTCACTCATCATTTTAAACGTAATAATTGAATATCCGGTCATGTCAATGCAATAATCTTTGCAGCCTAAGAAACATTAACAATAAATGAGAATTCTTTGAAAAATTCATTATTTTTATTTAGCAAATTAGCGTTATCTCACCTTCTCAAACTATTTACATCTAAAAGGAAAACGATATATTAGGTCGGGAAAAACATTTTTCGTATTATATAAATAAAAAGCGTTAATGAAATATCTTAGGTTATGCTATTTGTATTAAATAGCTGACATTAAAAAATAAGTAAAAAGTAAAAGCGGTTTCCCGCCATGTTTCTATTGTTTTTCCGTCAACCAAAAAGAGTGAATCTAATGTAGAAATTCGATACATTTTAATGTTTTATTACAAAAAAAAAAAGGAAAATGCGACACAAGCCGCGAAAAAATTTGTGACATTTATGAACCTAATGAAGTGTTGGCAAGAGTAGCACAAAACTGGTTCCTGCGGTTTCAGCCCGGTAATATTTATGCCAAATCGGAACCTCGCTCTGGTCGACTTATTACGGATAAAGTCGATGCCATTTTGGAAAAAATAGAGCAAGATCGGCTTATTAGTTTTTACAACATAGCTAAAAATCTGGGGATTGACTACAAAACAGTTATAATCCATTTGAAAAAAATTTAATGTACTAAAAAGTTCAATAATTACGTTCCACATTGGGCTCACTGAAAGAAATCTAATGAATCGTGTACTCGTTTGCAATTCATTACTGAAAAGTAATGAAACCGAATCGTTTTTGAAAAGAACAATCACTGGTGATGTGAAATTGATTAACTACGACAAGAACGTGTGAAAAAGATCATGGCCAAAAAGCAAGCAAGCTCCACAGACATTGCGAAACTCGGATTGACTCGGTATAAGTTGATGCTATGTGTATAGTGGGGTTTTAAGGGCATTATGCATAATAAGCTTTTACCACCAGGCAAAACCATCAATTTGGATCTCTACTGCCAACAGATGATAGACTCAAGTAAGAAGTACAGAAAAACGTCCGGAAATGATCAACAGAAAAAAGTGTGGTTTTTCACCATGATAACGCCAGACCACATCTTCAGCCATTCAGCAAATAATTAAAGAATTTGGTTGGAAAGTGTTAATGCATACACCATACAGCCCTGAACTTGCACTCTCAGATTTTTATCTGTTTTGAACTCTGAAGAATTCTTTGGGTAGTGTTACGATAACATCAAGAGAGGACTGTCTACTTGTCGCAATTTTTTGACCAGAAATCCCAAAACTACCCACAGCAATAGGATTATGTCACTAGCAACAAAATGGCAACAAATTGTTGAACAAAATGGCATATATATTATAATTAAACCTAGATAAAATTTGATGAAAAATTATCTTGAATTTGTATGTCAAATATGAAAAAAACTTTTCCATTGCCTAATATTTTTCTAACGTATTTTTAACTACATATTAAATTTGTAGATAAAAACGCGGCTGCTTTTAGAAATGCGAATTATGTCTATATATATATATAATTGTTTATAATTTACGAATATTATATATATTATATATATAAGAACATGGTAAAGAACAACTAGGGTGATCCCTCCTTGATCGATCATTACTTTTGAAGATATTACAGGAGAAATACTTGGTATTTTTTAAAATATATTATGAACTATGTAGAATAAAATTAAGATAAAATATTTTTCTCATAACAAATTCGATCTTTTAACATTTCACATTTTTTATGGAGTATGTGGTAGCCTAAAAATAGTCTAAAAATTTCGCCTATTATTAGTATCACATAATCTTTTAACGGATAGAATAACATCATGGCATCAATACATTACTTTAATTTTTACTCTAACAAAAGACACAAAAGAAAATTAATTAACTATCCATTTATAATCGATAACATTAAACAAATTTCTTATCAAATAACATCAACACGCCTTCTAAAGGTGTGTCTTTTTCCAGAACAACCGCAAAATAATAAACATCCGTTTTTATGACACACGCAAACACGCGCACGCGCACGCCGCTATTGCGCTCAAGGGCAGTGCTATCTCTAGACATTTAGCATTTGTCGAGTTTTTCGCGGGAGTTCCGCGGGTTAATGGCATTATTTTCGTTCCTATTCATCCCCTCGGCGTCGGCGCGACGACGCAGGGGGCTCTATTCTTAAATGGTGCGACATCATTGTGTACCTCTAAATACTTTAGTGATTCTATATCGTCTCACGCCTTTTGATATGATGCATTATCAAGCTTATATCGTTTTCTTTTAAATTTTTTTTTTTTTTTGATGTTCCACCGATAAGCTCTTTATTCACAAGGATAGATAATTTTTTATCATATTTTTTAATGTCTATCGGTGTAGACAATATACAATAGAGATTGCTTCTAACCCTGATACAGATTTTCATGTGTAAAACACCACAAAATTGGCACATACACACTTTCATCCTCTGTTTTATACTCTTTAGAGTAGGTATTTAAAAACATTGAAATAAACCAAATTTATTTATTTTTTATTTGTAAATACATTATCTTAATACTAATTTACATGTCTCTATGTTCAGAAAAATCAGGAACCTTATAAAATCTTTCGTTTCTTATTTTGCACTGTTAATAATATGAACATTTATATATATTAAAACATGCATTTTTACTTGTAATAAATAGTCCGAATTCACATTTTCTTACTTCTAGGGTTTCAAAAATCAGAAATATGACACAAACTTACACCCTCATTTTTACACCATCGAGGGTTAAATTTGAAAAAAATTGTATTAATTGTTTACAT
The DNA here is from genome assembly GCA_005406025.1 of Eumeta japonica. Taxonomy (NCBI): domain Eukaryota; kingdom Metazoa; phylum Arthropoda; class Insecta; order Lepidoptera; family Psychidae; genus Eumeta; species Eumeta japonica. The sequence continues at coordinate 147,853 of BGZK01001427.1, forward strand.
GCGTCATAAAATAAATCTACTATCCAATTAGAATTTACAACCCTAGTAGGTTTGTCTCTACACAGGTGAGCGTCAGATATGGCTCTACACAGGAAAGTCAATCCATGAAGATCACTCTTTAAAAATTGTGTAATTGAATACTATACCTAATACAATTTTTAAAATATGAGTATTTCAGAGTAATTACACTCTAATAACACATTAGTATGGTTAGGCCATTAGCTTTCGAAAATTGTTTTAAAGTAGATATAATAAAACGTCATATGAAAGTACACAGTAGTGTTTACACTAAGCAATATAGTCACCTTTTGATTTGTAATCACTTTTATCTCAATCGATAGGTGGAATGTGATAGAAAGACTAAGCACCGCGAAGTGTTTCTACTTTTTCTAAAACCGTTAAAGATTTCTAACTTACACTGATTCAGTACTAATAATAAATTATACTTTCAAAGTTGTAGATCGGAAGAAACTATTATAATATAATGTGATAATAATAATAATTGACGTTTAATTCTGGCCTGTTATTTATTATGAAAAATTTCTTTTTGTAATATGTTTTATTAAACAAAGTAATTTTGACGCAATACTGAATCCCATTGATTGATTAAATATTTTATTCCTAACCTGGCATAAAAGTGTCTAACGTAGTCTTTCACTGTTCGTGTCCTAAATAAGATCAGATTCACTCAACGTGCGATGAAAAAAGCTATTTATGCTCTTGATTTTTCTGAAAATTTGAAACGAGAAATACCGCAGAAGCATCAATGCGACCGATATAGCTTACAGAATCAGTAAGTCGAAATGGGTAATGAGTAATGAGCAGGTGCTCACATGACCACATTACTTCTTGTAACCGCATTGCATTGCAGGACGATTCTTCAGTGGCGGCTGCGCATGAACCTCGCAGCGTAGGACGGCTTCTGGTGGACTGACGACCTGGTCAGGGGTCGCGGGTCACCGTTATTTACAGGTTACCCAGGACTGTACGTGGTGAAAATCTCTAAGGATACTTAAGTCCAGGAATGGATAAATCATTTAAGGGGCAATTTGTGCGCCTTTACAATAAGATTTATGAATTTAAATGTTTCGTTAAAATAGAGTTATATGGCAAAGGCTATTGTACTGTATCTAAATATCTTAATTAAAAAACCAATGGGATTGAACTGCTCGGCTTTTAGGTTGCTTAATGTTATTCCTAAGTGTTGTACTAATTCATTGATTATTCAATATTTTGTATCGATGAGTAAAAAAGGACAAACCTTGAGTTTCTTGTCCATTCTTCTCAAAGTGAATCAGCATTTGGAATGGCTGGTAATTTTAATGTCGAAAACAATAGTTTATAACGCATTTCAAGTGTAATTCTATTATCTATAGAATAAAGCTATTTTTGATTTAATTTGATTTGGATATTCAGAGGCTGTAACAAATGACTCTGATACAAAAATGCCTCCTATGGAAAGTTTTCATGAAGTTAGAGATAAGTAAATTTTTTTTTATATGTATGAATATACAATCATTGAGCTGTATCTCTTAATTTGCAGTAATAGGTGGGGAATTATTAACGTGACAAAAATACCGATAGACATGAATAACTATACGAAACCAAAATCGGTCCCTTCCAACTTCGCGCTGATGAAGCAACTCTGTTTACCCTATGTTATTTTATTGCAAATGTTATCCATACATCAAATGAAAGTGTACGAGAAAAAGATTCCCCCGCTGCCATGAGTCGGCACTTAAAAATTATTGGGTCGGGCCACGGTTATGCCAATTTCGTTACGACCAGTGACTCGTACGTAAGATCTCTAAGTGTTTCTTAAGAAAATCAGGGAATAAAATATTCACGTTATGACTTTCATGTCTGTCTGTTGCGCTATATTTTATTTAAGAACTCTGGCTTAGAATTCTAGAAAGGCAGTAACGCTCTAAACACATGTGAAAAAATTTGATAATACCCTATAAAGCGGATTAGACAATTATATGCAACATACAAAATTACACAAGAGTTTTTCTTATTAATATAATCAAATGACATATAATAGCCACTGATAAATAACGGTTTTAACGACGTGTTTATTATATTCATAAAAGGGCAAAAATTTCAGCTGCGACCTTAAGAACGCACACACAGTCCCTTGAGTGTTTTGCTAATTTTACAGAAAATTTCATCCATTGCCTTTCTAAAGAGATCATAAGATCAACTTGGAAGTCGCTAATACCAGAAACTATAACTATATGCAGGCTATATGTTATAGCTTCTTGTATTAGCTTGAACTACATACAGGCTATTCAGATAGCTCAACAGCACAATAACAAAATTTCTTTGCATTTCATGCTATTCTAAACTCCTATTAGAGAACTATTGTATAACTTTTATAGGATAAAAGTGCTACCTGATGAATACTGAATTTACATATGAATTGGTATTTCTAAGCCAATGTCCTGTAATGCATAACATTGTACATCGATGTTACAAATGTAAACTTATGCATGTTCTTGCATAGTGCATGAGACATTTAATTTTTATTTATTAACTATTCTTCGTATTACTGCCTAACTTACTTATAAAATTTCAGCCGACAGTAAGAAATTGATTCTTAAAAATTTCTCAGAAAATATGACATTAATAAAATGATCCTCTTCCTAATACGTGTACCTTGTGATATCAAAATCCTTACTAATATTATAAAGGCGAAAGTTTGTTTGGATGGATGTATGGATGGATGTTTGTTCCTCTTTCACGCAAAAACTACTGAATGGATTTCGATGACGCGGTACAATAATATATAGCTTACACATCAGAATAACACATAGGCTATAATTTATAAAGATATAGTGGGAATTAACCAAAATATAACGAGAAGTGTCAAGTAAGCGGAGAAAATCTGCCATCTGCGAGGTATTCTGGCGCGCGCCGCAAAAACCGTTGGAATTACATATATAATGGATGTTTATCTTAAATAGTCCTGCTCACGACAGCATATAACTATCTTTATGTGTAAGCCATTATCGCCAAAATAGTGAACCATAAATGCAATAATAATAGATAATTTATTTCTAATGCACATTTTTAGTAACAAATTGATCCTTATATCAAAATATATAATTTTATCGCATCTGGTGTTTAAAGTAGATAAACTTTGTCTTTACACTCCATCATTTGGACAAATATATGAATAGTTATGACGAATGACAAGCGAGTGCGCGATATTACGGTGCGGTCCGGCGGCAGGGTCAGACCATAAAGGTAGCAGGCATACATTTGAGCACGCAATGTTTTTCCCACGGCCAGCTCTATGTGACTTGCTCACGCGTTTTTAATCGCAAAATCTGCATGTTTATACAGACCAAAATAAATCGTTTAACATAGTTTATAGGAGTATATTGCAGTAGCCACCTATAACTTTTGCACTACCATCAATCATTATATACTTCCGTACCTATCCATCCTTACAAACTATAGCATTTATAATACCTATAATACATATTAGCGAGTTCATCTTATAAAATACTTAGTTCCAATTTAAATACATTACACAATATAACTGTTCGAACACTTATAACTGGAGGAATAGCTGGACCGATTTTCATTTTAATTAATAGTGATGAAATGTACAAAATCAGTAGGTATGAATTATGTTTAACTTCCAACAATTTTTAAGTTGTCGCTTTATATTGCTTTAAAAAACATCAGCCATGTAAACGAAATAGCTACGAATATATAGGGGCTGTGGTTATATCACAATATGTATAAATTGGCCCTATAAAAAAATTTCCATATGAACAAAATGAAAGAATACATTTTATGCCTACGCGGGCGGAGCCGCGGGCAAAAGCTAGTATCAAATAAAGTTAAAAATTAATTATAAAATAAATTAACTTATCTTTCCGTGCCGTCTAAAATGCAAGGTTTTATTGGATTTGAACGTAAAAACTTGATAAGGCAGCTGAAGGACGATCCTTACGTGAAAACATTCATCAGAGGAAAGTTGACGCGGCCCCGCGCGAGATGGTCGTCTCTGAAAATCTTAGATATTTATCACCAATTAATTTCTGATGGTCTTTTTTTTCAAATAACTGATTTAAATTTTATACGATATTTTATAGAATGCATTTCTAGGCGCAAAATATATTTGCTAATTCGTAGATAGAAGAATTTCGTCTTATTAATAAAATTCTCGGTTTGCTAGCAATAGAATATTATCACGGTCAATTTAATCAATTAACATGTGAAACCAGATCCTAATTCCAATGAAATGATAAGTTAATGTAACATTTAGTTCTTTGATAATTCATCTTTCGTTAATATTGCTATTCTACTACACGTATTCAGTCAATATTTAGGCAAAGAATAGAGCTTTTGATGCAAAGGCTGGGGATGATGTGAATGACGTTTTTTTGTTAGCCTGATCCGAAATGTTTTAGGAGGCGACTATGAGTTGCGCATGCTGACGATGTTTAAATTTGAAACTAAACCGTACATAACTCAAGGTGTTTAACGTCATTTTTTGCTTTTTTGTTTTCAATAAAAATAGCGCAGTCATTCAAAAAACCTACCAACCCAAAATGATAAACTGCACAAATGAAGAATTAACAAATTTAACAAAAACTATATAAAAGGACTGTCGCTCATATGTGACAAGAGAGGATGTATAAAAACATATGTATAACGTATACTAAAGTCGTCAAGTCAGAAGTTCACACCTGTATTAGATATCTAGTTTTGAAAATCTATAACAAGATGCGTCAAAATGAGAAATGATAATATGTCTCGAAGCTTCTTAAAATAATCTTTTTTAAATATCAATTCATTGTGTGTTACACTTTAACTATTACAATTTATAAATATGTTTTTGAGAGAAATTGACAATCTTAGCCACGGTGTCGATAATGACTTTTCACGACACTTGTATCTTCTGCATTCGATGATGGCAATGTATTTTAGAATATGAAGATGGTTTTTTAAGTGACGTTTAGGTAAATGATCTATTTGATAAGTCGTCTATTGTAATCACAGCGGTCCGGGAATGCATAGACCGATTCATTAATAAATCTACTTCTAATTTCTGTAAAAGACCGTATCAAGATGAAGAAGGAATGGCGAACTAAAGGGTTTTTTCTGTCAGCGGATAACTGTTCCGTTATTCGGAATTGTCGGTCAAACGTGCGATAGCGAAATAAGTTAATTAGATTCGTTTATTTCTCAAATATATCCAATTAATAGATATACATACATACATATTTATGTATGTATCCTTTTGATATACCAGTTACACCAAATTCTTTTTCTTTTTATTACTCTCAGTGTCTAAGTCTCTTTTCCTTTCTACACTTTACTATTTTAAATTCACAAATGAACTAATGTTCGTGCACTCAGCACAGAAGCCGGACGCCTCGAGTGCTGCCCACGTCCTACATCATCGCCCCTCTTTGCGAAAACAAATTTGGTGAAATTAAGTATTTTTTGTTTATGGACTCCGTAGTAACTGACATAGTATAAAGAGTCTATGTTCTACCTATAAGTGAAGGATCGTACAATGTGAGTGGTGTGCTACGATCGCATTCCATCTTCCATGACTTTCGATTTACAACTCCACTTATTTACAAATGGTCACATGTTCATCATTTACGTCTGAACACGCGTCGCCAGACTATCGAGATGTACTCACCTGTCAAAATCGCTTCAAAAGACGGACGACCTCTCGAAAAGGCTAGACATGTTGCAGCAAATTAAAAAAATCATCTTAAAGGTTTAATAATTGAACAAAAGCGAACTGGTGGATTCCTTGAAGGCTCGAGAGGCTGCCAGAAAATTTAACAGTGTTCCAGTTCTCCTGCTTCTCGGCATTTAAAACTGTGAGTTATTTGAGGGACTAATTCTGATCGTAACGACGACTATTACCCTTGATCCAGTACACGTCAGAAAGCGAACCGCACGTATGAACCTTCGCTTAATTATATAAGTATAGTTATCTCTGTTCACCAACCGAATCTCCTTTTTCTACTTCATGTTTCTCACATAAGCTTTATCAATTTTAAAATGGATCACCGTAAGCTTTCGTCGTCATCAAGTCATTGTACCGTGACCGTCCACCTCCTCTCGCACATAACCTGAAACATGAAAACAAGATACAAATTAACTTACAAGATTCGCACATACATAAACAATATACCATTTTTAGGGTTTCAAGCCAAAATGGCAAAAACGGAACCCTTATAGTTTCGTCATGTCCGTCCATCTTTATGTCATAGGCATTTCATTCAAAAACTACGAGACGTATATTGATCAAATTTATAGTGTAGGTGTCTTATATAAGCCGTTACTTAGTTTGGTGGTTAATTAACAAAAATACATATTTCTAGTGGAGGGAGCACTCCATACATGAACTATAAGTTGAAAAAAAATTTTTGCGATAGTGATAGCTTTGGAAATAATATCTCCGAAAGTTGCATAAATTGTATCCCCCCTCCTTTATTTACTACATCTAATGTTTAAAAATATCAAAAAATAACGGGTGACGTTTAATAAATATTTTCTAGGGAAATTATTTTGAATATCATCGGTTATATTGTTTTTGAGTTATTGCCGAAAAACAGCGCTTCTCAAGAAAATGATGTAAGTGCCATGAAGATACGCTCGTTTGCTCGTGCACTTTAGTTTATACTAGTTTCATAGTAATAGTCGACATACCTACTTGTATTTCTAGTT